>WWPM01022859.1:0-21688 GCA_023279145.1 Glomeris maerens
CCCAAAAGAGCCTATCCTGCGCTCTATGAAAGTAACAAAAAAGCTTGGATGACTTCTGCGATTTTTTCTAGTTGGCTATCCGATTTTAATAAACAGATGAAATTGCAGGAAAGGAATGTAATATTATTTTTAGATAATGCATCTTGCCATAATTCAAATGATAAACAGCTCTCAAATGTTACACTAAAGTATTTTCCTATAAATACATCTTTATTGCAGCCACTTGATCAAGGTGTAATCCGATTATTTAAATCTATGTACCGAAACAAAGTTATGAAAAGAATAATGGCCACTATTGATGACATTGACAATGCAACTGTTGCATTAAATAAAATTAGCATTTTAGATGCAATGCATCGGGTGAAGAGAGCTTGGTGTGATGTTACACCGCAAGTAATCATTAATTCATTTAGAAAAAGTGAGTTTGAATTTACAGTAAACTCTCCATCAAGTTCTTGTATGATAGAAAACTCTGAAATTTCAAGTGATATTCTTGGGTGCGAAGAAATGGAAATGCAATAGAAAGATGCTTTGAGCCAGATGACAATTGGGAGACAATTTTTTCCAACAGCTGCATGAACCAATCTGTACTACTAGTACCAATGTTACTGAAAGCAGTGACGAAGAAAGCGAAAATGTGAAACTTTTTATTTCGGAACCTGACAAATCTGTAGTTCACAAGGGATCACTAGACTGGTTCTATGACAGAACGCCGAAACCGGAACGCCGAATACAAGAACGCCGAAAGTCAAAAGCGCCGAAAACAAGAACGCCGAAAGTCAAAAACGCCGAAAGCAAGAGCGCCGAACTTCAAAAACGCCGAAATTCAAAAACGCCGAAAACGTAAATATCGAAAATATTAACGAAATAGGCCTACAGTCTTCCCTCGATAATCCAGCGCCTCCTGTAATCCAGCGTTGTTTTGGCTTTCTTTCAATCTTAGGAATTTCTGTACATTATTGCTGCAGAATTTCTGTAATAACTGAAAATAATCTGTAAAAAAAAAATCTATGCACAAAATCTGAAATTCTGTAAAAAATCTGAAAACTATTAATATATTTTCTGCAAAAAATCTGCAATCGCAGTTGCATCTGAAAATGCTACATTTTCTGCAGATAAATATTGATTTCTGAAAATAATCTACAAAACTATAGGAATTTCTGTAAATGTTCTGCAGGAATCAATGTTTGTCTGTAGAAAATCTGCAGCATATTTTCTCTGGGGTATTGTTACAAATCAAGTAAATGTGTTCTTAATTTGTACTGTTTTTGGCTTGTTTACTTATATGGGTACGTACCTATATGCTATGTGTACAATAAAACGTAGTTTCTGCTGTGCTTCGGTCCCATCTCTGCCGGAAATGCAGCTAATTTATTATTTTTGCATTTCTAAGAATATACCTTACTTTTGGGATTGTCATCTTATTGTCACTTTCACAATGAATTGTTGTAGCACTAAGCAAATACGAATTTGAAAATAATCATCCAATTTTAATCAAGTATCCATACCAACATAGTGTCTGGAACACGAAATGTAAAATTTAATCTCATAGAATTTCAGATTTTGTACATCTATTTTGTTTTACAGATTATTTTTAGTCATTACAGAAATTCTGCAGCAATAATGTACAGAAATTCCTATAAGATTGAAAGAAAGCCAAAACAACACTGGATTACTGGAGGCGCCGGATTATCGAGGGGAGACTGTAGGCCTATTTCATTAATATTTTCGATATTTGCGTTTTCGGCGTTTTTGACTTTCGGCGTTCTTGTATTCGGCGTTTCGGTGTCGGCGTTTCGGTGTCGGCGTTTCGGTTTCAGCGTTCCGTCGTGATACGGAGGAATCGGACGCTGTATTTGAAAATGATCGAAATAAAAATTAAGCTTTTCTGAGTTAAAATGAATTTCTGGTACTATACATGCAAAAAAACAAGGTCATTTAAGTCGGTAAAAACTGCTAGGCTTCATAAAAGTCATGAAAGTCGTCTAGAAGTTAACTTTTTTCTAAAAAAACAGACCCCTCGTTATAGCGAACACTCGTTATAACGAACGAATTTCTCGTCCCCTTGGCGTTCGTTATATCGAGAGCCGACTGTATTATTAGGACTTGAGCCAACATACCCAACCCTTAATACGGCTCACTAAAAGTTTTGCAAGTCTGAATTCACATTTAGAACTTCTCGGTACGTGAACACATCATTTTCAGAAGTGCATCCTATGAGCACTCGACATTCGCGATTATTACTATTTGGTAAGTTACATTTCGTATTTCACGGGAATTTAATCGCACTTCTGCAAGTCACCTGCTATCTTGAAAGATAGAAGTCTTGATAAAGGATCGAACATTTTAAATGTCACTATTATGTAATTACTTATCAATATATCATCTTTCCACAACCGGCTTTTATGAAGGATTCTGGCTCAACTGTACAATTGGACTACTTGAACTTTACATTGATCTTTTCTTGCTTTCACACCAATTACACATATTTTTATATGCAGAAATACGTAAATTACATGTTCTCTATACGAGCAGCGAATAATTAATTAGACACGTGTCGTCCCTTTCCAAAAAGCTTTTGCAATTCATGGAATATCGTCGGATTTTCTGTATTTTTACTGCAAATAATTATTTTAGCCGTACAAGAACACACCTGTACCGTTACAAGAATCATATTGACATGATATATCAGGAATTGTAATTCATTTCCCAATAAAAATGGCCTAGGGACACAAAGTGGACAGTTGGGCCAGAATCGCTCTTTTACAGGGTGGGAAAAAGTCTTGCTTGTTTTAGAATAACTTCTAAGTGACTTACGAATATGAACAAAGTTGGTCTACACACTGGGGGATATCTATGACCTTCATGCCCGCTTTCAAGGCCATTCGAAAACTATTTCTGTTAGTTTTGTCGATAGGGGCGTAGTTTCAAGTTAGGAAATGCTGCCAATTATGTTCTGAACATCTTGGTGAAAACAGACTTGAAATGGCCAACAAACGCAGCAGGATATTTTCGATGTTGCCCCTTGCAATATTCCCTGCATGACATCAATTTGCTTCGATGGGTTGGTAATGCAGGAAATAAGTTAATATCTGCTCTGTTTGTTGGCCGATTTCAACTCGGTTTTCACCAAAATGTTCAGAATATCGCTGGCAACATTTCCTAACTTGAAACTATTCCCTTATCCTCAAAACTAACAAAATTAGTTTTCGAATGGCCTTGAAAGCGGGCATCAAGGTCATATTTGAAATTATAAAAACATTTCCCCCACAGTGTGTACACCAACTTTGTTCATACTCATGAGTCACCTAGACTCATCGCTGTCAAAGTTATTTCCAAAAAGGCAAGACTTTTTTGACACCCTGTATAATAATCAGCATTAGATAAGGAAGCACTATTAAAGAAAATGGTGAGAGGATTGCGATGGATAACGTGATAACGACATTCAAGGTTCGCTCGCTATTTTTACAGATGGCGAAAAATGATAAGAAAGATGGTATGAAAGACAAAAGAGAAATATCATGGTATTCAAAAACCTGATCCGCATTCCATACCATCGATAGCGCGTTACACAATGTATAAAGATAAATTGTGAGCTATATAGTTGGAAATAAAAATTATACTGCTCGTAGACAACAGATCACCTGAAAGGTAAGAACTGGCCTTAGAATAATTGAAAGATTTGTGCATGGATTAATTACAATGCTGTTAATCTAACAGCGGACAAATATTCAGTGCACAAATCTTGCAAAATATACACGAGGTGTCTGGAAATATTCCCACCAGTAATTTTGCATATGAAATTGTACTACTAGAGTCAAAAATAAACCGGACTTCTGCAATTGCTGCCTCCCTATTGTTCAGACAATTACGTCACTGTCAAGACATGTTCCCAGACATATCACCTAGTGTCCTGTGATGTATTTTTTGAACATGTGCGAGTGCGCTGCATGCTGGGACATGCAAACGTAGAGTCTACGTAGCTTGTTTTCCGGAATCAACTAGAGTCAAAATGAACGGAACTTTGTCCGTAGCTTTAATAACACTAACAATGAAACTGATATTACATGGTTCCACCTTCAAAGTTCTGTCCTTGCACTGCAACACACTTCTGCCAACGGCCATACCACTGCTCAAAACATTTTTGGAATCCATTTTTTGACACATCTCTCATGGCTACGGACAAAGTTCCGTTCATTTTGACTCTAGTAGTTGTTTCCGGAAAACAAGCTACGTAGACTATACGTTTGCATGTCCCAGCATGCAGCGCACTCGCACATATTAAAAAATACATCACAGGACACTAGGTCATATGTCTGGGAACATGTCTTGACAGTGACGTAATTGTCTGAACAATAGGGAGGCAGCAATTGCAGAAGTCCGGTTTATTTTTGACTCTAGTAGTATAACACTTTAATACATTTTCTTAAATTTTGTTTGATTATCCGGATCACCCTCGGTCCCAAATAATCGGCACAATCACTGTCATTTAGGCAGTATCGTTTAAATTCCCTAGATTAATTGTCCCTAAATCGCCAAGAAAATGGGAACTTTGTGAAAATTCAATATAACTAATGGAAAGATACTGAAACAGAATTTGGTGGAGCCGGCAACTGGAAGAAAAGCCAAGCTTTGGTGTCGTGAGCTGGAGAAACTGGGAGGGTACCGGTCCAAAAGAAGAGTGTGGTGGAGTTAATAAGTTTTCATCAATTGATCAGAAAGTAAAAACAGACAAGGTAAAAAACACTAAATGCTAGGCAACAAATAGATTGTCATGTCAAAGCGGATCATTAAGATCTTCACTGAATTGTGAAAGAATTCCAGTTTTTTATTTTGATTGGTTGCTGCACCAGGAAATTGTTGTTTTTTATTTACAGGAAAAACTTCCAAATCAATAGAGTAATGCTATATAAAAGTAACTCTCCCCATTTTTTTAGTAATACCAAGGAATGTTTATTTTCAAAAATGTTTATATCATTTTATAGCCAGAACATCCAGCTATTTTTCTACTTAATTGCCATTTCGGTCGATGCATTTTTGAATGCACTGTGATGGGTTCTGTTTCTTTTTTTAGGGTTACTCTCCTAGTTACATGTAAGAGTCCATACATGATTGGAAACAAATGTAGCAAAATTCTGCACTGAAATCGTAGGAATAAGCTTAAAGACACTAGAACCCATTACAGTATTTGTATTGGTCTGTGTAATGAGCCTTTTTTTTCTCATTATCTTACTGTGGGCCGTTAGAAAATATTTCCACTAAGAGTGATAAATCAGAGGGAAAATAAGAGCTCTTAACAAATTTTCTACCGCAACTGGCAATCGACATAGCAAAAGACTGGAATGAAGCGCAAAAATTAAAGTATCGCAAGACTATACAAAACTTGATCACATTGCGTCCCGAAAACCACCACATTTTTAATTGTTAATAACTGTGCGAAAACTTTATAGAAATTCACCAAATTTGGGAACAATATAAAGGAGCGTATTTGGCATCCGTGTCCAGGTTTTTAATTAAAAATTTGCAAGAAGCAAAACATTATGGTGCACGGAAACTGGTGCAAGAATTTTTACGAAAAGGATGGGAACTTCGCTGAGGCGTCGGCAGGCTTCGATATTATTGACTCAAATGTTTATTAATAAACTACACTACACTTGCTACACTTTGTATTAAATTAATGAACTTGTGCAGATAGGCAATCCGAAATTATATATTCATTTTGAACAATGAATATGACGTCGCACAGCAGCGGCCGTGTTTATTGATCGATTGAACTGAAATTTTGCACTAATAAGATGTCAAGTATATTGTTGCCAAATTTGGTGAATTTCTATAAAGTTTCCGCGAAGTTATAAAAATGTGGTCCTGATTTGGACACGGTGAACATGCAGACTCTCATTTGACTATAGGACCGATTCATGTCCGTCATCTCACTCATCATCGACTTTGCGAGTCCATATCTGAAGACACTGAGCGAATGACTATACTCATCCTATATAAAACCGATGCTGGTGGGTCTTAGTGATCAAACTCCGGACAGTCCCGTACACAAAGTACAGAATTTGATGCTGCATGCTCTATCTAGAATCTTCAGGTAAAGACGTTATAAGTTAAATTAATCCCAAGTGTCATAGTGATTTATTCAAATGCTAGTCTTGTGTTACAGGGTCCCGAAAGCAACCGAACAATAAAGACGCCCAAGCATGGACAACATTCCTAATGAGCGTCATCGGCTGTTGAAGGAAGACACAGATGTCGAGTTGAGTTGCGGCAGCTTCGAAGATTTGCGAGACATTATTGCGAAATTAGTAGGAGACAGAAGGCAACAAATTGTATATAGAGTTGAAAATGCGCAAATTTTCCCTGAACTCATTACCATTGCTGAAATAGCGGATGAAACTTACGAAGATTTGGACATAAAGTTCAATCGCAGGCATAATGACTGGAAACTGCTCAAAACGGCTAAAAGTGCGGGACGGTATGAGGAGTGGAAACTGCTTACAACCGCAAGAAATAGGAGATGGTTTAATGGCTACTTTGGTGCAATGTTCATTAATTCAAACGATTTCCACGTGGTAATTGCGCATAGGGGAACCAAGCCAACTACAATCGGTGCACTTCGAACAGATTTGCTTGGCGTATGGAATAATTCCTTCTGTTCCCAAATGGAATCGGCTTGCACATTTGTCTCAAAAGTTGCCACCGTTTTGCAGCGCATCGAGGATGGCAACAGGAACATACGCTTTCAAATGTTCCTCACGGGCCATTCGTTAGGAGGCTGGTTAGCGCAGGTCACCGCATTCGCCGCAGAATACCTCAAGATAGAGGATGGTCACTTTGTTCGAGATGACGCAGGCAAAAGGCACCCCCACACGGTAGCTTTTGACAGCCCAGGCTGTAAACCGATGCTGTTGTTGATGAAAGAGAGATTCGGTGCGAGATACGAGTATCACGATTGCTCGCTCAAAGATTTGGATATCACCACCTATTTCTGGTATCCTAACATTGTAAATGCCACCAACATTCACGTCGGGGAAATGTACATGATCGAACCAAAAGAGCTTTCAAATGAGGAAATTAGCATCCGACGGTCGATAAGGTATACTTTTCGCACGCATCAACTCGAGAAAATCATTGCAGCGTTAGAAGGTGTTAAATATCTCGTCAAAGACTGGCCGTCAGCTAGCTTGATTGAAATAATTTCAGAAGCCGTGCTCCCGTTTCTGAATTGGATTCCAGGGCTACGGTCCCTCGTGAGACCGCACAATACCTGCGAACTGACAGCCGTTTTAAAAGAAGAAACGGGGGATTCTGCCAAGATACATTACAAAACAGAACCCGTAGATGCACGCAAGAGGAGTCTGCAGGCGTTCGCGAAAGACGAAAAGCTTTTTCTGGAAACGTATCAACTATTAAGGAAGTTTGCCACGCAGTCAACACCCGATAAATTCTTCGCGTGCCTTGAGAACGAGGAGCACCGTACGGATGTCCACAGCAGTTTGCAAAGCTTCAAAATTGACCGTGATCGCAATTGTTGCGAGAACGACAACTTGGAATCGTTCATTCCGTACGTTCGGCAATTGCTGCGCTGGCATCCTGAAATATACGCCGCTGCGAAAGACCAGTTACGCGATTACAGCATCCGCAAAGACTTCTATGACATCTGGCATTCAGAGTTTCTGAAGGAACTCCAGGAATTCGAACTGCTTTTCAGAGATGCAGATGAACCACCACCAACACCGCATTTCACTGTATGGCAAGTGATCACCAAGAGTTCCACAAGCATGCATATAAGCACAATGAGGATATACAACCGCGTCAAGCGTGACACGCGTGGCGCAGCTTATTCCGTGCTTAAACTAAAGACATTGCTGCACATTGAAGGTTTCGCAAGCATCAAGGACCTTACTAACATGGAAATCGAGAACGATCACTTGTTTATAATTGAATGCAACCCATGTTCAGTCTTGCACAAAGAAACTGGAAATCTGCTTGAGCTCATCGTATCGCTGGTGAATGCGCAGCCGCACGTAAAGTTCATATTCGTAACGAAGACGGGTGACAAATTGCTGGCGCCCATCGTTGAAGACAAATGCAGCAGTCTGGCGCATAAATTCTGTCAAACCGAATGCGGCCTGAAATGGGAGGACCTAAAGGATGAATCGCAGCGCAAGCTCTTAGAGAAGAAATCCATACGTCTCGGACAAAAACTGATTTCTCTCGATGATTTCATGAGCATGTCACCTGGTGAATGGGGAGAGTGTATGAATTCCGATCTTATACGCAAATTGGCAAATGGCGAGGAGATAACGTTAAGCGAAGACAGAATGTCCTCGATTCCGGATGCAGTTTCTGAAATCGGCTAGGAAATACCGGAATCCAACTTACAGCATTTCTTCATGCATTGCCCTGAGGAATCATTATTCGTGGTCGACAGCAAGGTTGACCTCTTTGAACGACTGAACATCCCAAATGAAGATGTCAACAGTCTGGAGAATAGGCTTATTTCAGAAGCCGATCTGGATCGCAAAGAATTACGTGAAAAGCAAATATTGTGGTTGGAGGTTTCTGGTGATCGAGTGGTGTGCCGGCAGATACGCAACCCAGACTTCTATTTTCCACGGCAGTTGCATTTGTTTGATTTCAAGCAAGGAATGAAAGGTATTCTTTCTGAGAAAAATAGCACAGATGCTTTCGTCATCAGCAACGTCGTGGAAGAGCAGTTTGCAGATCTTGTCAAGATGCCCGTGCATCATATGAAAGAGTGCGTGTTCTTTTGCACAGCAGAAACAGCTGAAAGTACTTTTAATGAGAAGTGCACAACAGGTTACGCTTCCGTACACTGGATGAAAGTGGACGACAAAGACCGGATATTTTGTTACCGCTCTAGCGGCTCGCTCAAACATCTGCATGATGAACCTTGCCTCAAAAACCGGATAAATGAGGCAATTGTTGACGAAGAGACGTTCTTGAAAGACGACTCGGAATACAGGGACCGAATGGTTATTATTGCAGGAGATCCAGGAATGGGTAAATCAACCTCCTTAATAAAATATATGGAAAATAGACATGTCTGGACGATTCGCCGGGATCTCCGCGGTTGTCACGAACAAATTTCAAAGTTACCACAGCACGAGATAGAATTGGAAAATGTTGTAGAATTCTTGTGCAGGACGGCTGGCAGTGGATTGTCTGACAAATCCATTTTCAAGTTGCTACTGCGCAAAGGGCTTGCTTGTGAAACCAGGATACCGATTCACGTAATGTTTGACGCATTCGACGAGATCCAAGAACGTGTACGACCGGGGTTCTTGAAATTACTGCGCTGTCTAAAAGACAACTCCAAATGCAATGTGTGGGTTACAACGCGAATTTGTTGCCGAGAGGAATTGGAAGACGCTTTGTCCACAATCGCCGTCACGTTTACGGAAGTTGATGGCAAATGGCAGGATGCATTTTTACGCAAATACTTCGATGCGCACTATGCCTTTCATCTCGCAATTCAGGGGGCGGACACGAATGATGAGTTACCCAAATACGTAACTCACGTATTAAGCCAAGCTGAAAAGATCTTTAAGCACGACAAATCAAGCATTACGGGCGTGCCATTGCAGCTCAGAATTCTGGCCGAGGTATGTTGCCCAATAACGGCTGGACCGGAACAAAGGGATTTCAACACCCTAGCCGATCTTCTTCGGGCATTCGTCGAGAGGAAATACGACGTATACTTGAAGAAAGTAACAAGACTGAACAACGAAAATTCAGAACTGGTTGGAGAGGGCTTCGTGCAATCGGCACAGAAAACCCACCGAGCTCTCGCATTCGGCTCAATGTTTCCTGACGAGGTGGAAAATTACCCGCACAGCGATTGGAAGAAGTGGCTTGCAGTAGGTGTGATCAAACACCTGGGCAATGACAGTTTCGGCTTCATACATCAGAGATTTGCCGAGTACTTTTCGGCAGACTTGATGGTGCATTGGCTTAAAAAGCCGCATGGGAAAAACCTGTACGGAAAAAAGCCAGGTCCGGCTGAAGATTTTATTCTAAAGAAAATGCTGACGAACAAAGACATTCGGTTATTGATCGATGATTTACTAGGAAAATGTGAGTTGCAAACCGCCTTCAGCGACAGAGTTGCAGAGTGTTTCGTGAACAACCACGATGGGCATTACAATTCTGACCGCAGGAATGTATTTTACATCGCCATAGAGGAAAACAGGAAACACGTATTCGATTTCCTCCTGAGCTGCTTCAAAAACAGGCACGAAGACCTAGCAAGACTTATTTCATCTCGCGACATAAACAGAAAAACCGTTTTGTATGTTGCAGCCGAAAAACTTTACAAGTCGCAGCTGAAAAAACAAGAAACATCGCAATTCCTCAAACAATGCTTGGATTTCGTAAAGGATATTGACGCTTCAACGCAAGCAACACTGATTCTGGCAACGTGTTTGCGAACAGCTCAAGACGAGAATAACAAAATATTAAAGACCTTCCACAAAGTTGTCAAGGATTATCCACATTCGGAAAACATTGTAACTGAAGTCGAACATATGTGGCAAATAATGAAAACTTTTCACAGTTCCGTATTCAAAGGGAGAATTGAAGACGCTAGAAATTGCCTGGACGAAGCAGGCAACAGAGAAAATGGCCAACTCTTTCGCAGATATCTAATTACCGCAACGAACAAGGCAAAAAAGACAGCTCTGTTTCTGGCAGTTAATGCTGCACATACTGATATTATACGACTGTTGATTGAAGAAGGAGCAGACATAAATTCCAGTTGCGATTACCCTTTGCATACAGCCGTTATGAATGGGAGCATCGCAGTTGTCGAACAACTAATAGAGATGGGAGCAAACATCCAAGCCATTGACAAGAAACGGACACCATTAGACCATGCAGTCGCTGGAGGTTACAGAGAAATCGTGAAAATGCTACTTGACTATGGAGCATATACAGAAATTGCAACCGCGGAAAATCCATTTTCTTGCTTGCTGGAGGAGTTTCAGATGAACGCCAAACAACTAGACACAAATCCTAAATATTATGACAAAAATCTTGAATATTGTCTGTTCCCGATCCAAATTGCGGAAACGCCAGGAGAAGAGACGTCTGATATCGCAGCGTGTTACCATATGATTGTTGAGAAACTGAAGGCGGAACCTGAATTTGGTCCCCAACACCAAAACACTTTAGCGACGCAAGGTATGCTCGCGAAAGAATGGTGCCAACGCAGAAACTACAAACAAGCACTTGATGTTTATCGAAATGTACTTAATGACATGCCAAATTACTCGGATACTAGCAATAACGATAAAATACAAACAATGGTGAGCATCGCGCAGTTGCTGACCAAACTCGAGGAGTACGAAGCAGCTTTGTCAGTTTACAAAGATATTTTCGCAAAAAGGTCCCAAATTTTGAAGCCCGAACTTCAAGATTTGTTTTTGGCGAGGTTCAATATTGCAAAAATCCTCTCGTTTCAGGGCAAATACGATGAATCACTTAAAAATTATAGACAGTTAGGTGAAGATTTGGCACTTTGCAGACGGAAATACCACGAAAGTTTAATGACCAGACACAACACTTCCCAAGTTCTTGCACATATGGGGCAGTTTGAACTTTCCTTAGAGTTATTCGAATTAAACGAAGTAAAATTGGCCAAAAGCTATAAAAGGACGCATAAATTCACATTAATCACTCAATTGAACATTGCACAAGTGCTTTCAAACATGGGTAAATGCGAAGCTGCAATACCCTATTACGATATCTGCATTGAATCCAAGGCGAAATTTAAACCTGGTTCCGACGGCCAAACATTTGAATGCATAGCAATGCGCGAAAAAGAAAAATCACTGTTAAATTCTAGTTGTTGAGGTATCTGGGGGTCAATTAGTAAAATCCATGCATATTACTTAATTTTGAAAATTGTAATTCAGTTCCCAAGGTCCAATGCATGGAATGAACTCGATTAATCAACGACAAATTGAAATGTCAAGGAAGACGTTGTTCGCACATCTCATCAATGGTAATGCAGGAACAGTGGAAAGTTGTGCTAGAAGAATTTGCAATTCAATAGATTGTGTTTGAAATGTAACACATGGTTGCAAACATGTACAGAAAAAACTTTAAACACTGTATAAATCAATAGGGGAACTCAGGCGAAAGCTTGGCAGTTAAGCAGTTCGGCAGAATCTGCCCAATAACCTTGGAATCTGCTGAACTGCAAAATCACGTGGGCGAGAGCTCGATGCTGATTGGCCAACCCGACTGCCAAACCGTCGCAGATCTGCGAAGCTAGAAGAGCAGGTTTGGAATCCGCGAAATTGCTTAACTGCCGAACTGCAAGCTTTCATCGGAGTTCCCCTATCGTAATTACATAAATTGCGAAACTGTTACCCATTATAAATGTACCCTGAAATGTACACTACTAACTGAAGACGAATTACCAGATTAAGTGCAACAAGTCTTTTTTAAAATGTAATTAAACAATAGGGGTACTCAGACCACAGGTTGGTAGTTCGTCAGTTGAGCCACATCGGAATATTAATTGTCCATTTTTAAATGCTAATTAAGATTAAGAAATATTAATTTACAATTTGGGTTACTTGTATGCAAACAGATTTGGAATAATCCTTGCCCACATAATCAGGTGCTATAGGACATGGCACACGAATGCTCTTGGTGAGCCGAAACACATAAGTTTGTATCTTATGGAACCTACTTTGTGGATATGGATTATTTCAAATTTGTTTTATAATTAAGATGTTCCATAAAGAAAGGCTTTATTCATTTTCAAAGGAAGTCTCTTGTTGACGGAAGGATGCATTGTGCACAACTTGCCAGAGAGATGAAATTGCCCACTGGGAACAATCAGTCGCTATTTTGTGAAAAACTTTCTAAATCTCTGATGGCTACTGTGTGCAGAATGTTGTCCTGCCCACAATTTACATAGCAGAATGGGATTTTTTGGCCACGCTAACCGACTTTCTGCCACGCTAATACCCCATTCACACATGCGCTGATGGCTTTTAATTTAGTAGCCAAAAACTTTTTCCCCTTTAAGATAATCGAGAAGTTAATTGTAGTTGCGTTCACACATAGTATCCTGTTCACAATTATGACGTCATGTTTGTGTGATTTTTACTGCGAAGAAAATGGCTGACTCGTCAGATTTCGACGAATTTATTACGGTGTTTTGGTAATTATACAACATAATTTTCAAGTGGAAATGGAGCTTTTGTTAAAGGTACTACAATTATTGATGATCTATAAGCAAGGCATCAAGGCTAGTGAGGTTTACGCTGAGGGAACTCAGTTTTATAATGTAACTGAAATGAAAGGCGCAATAGAGAATATATGGTATGGATTGAAGCCAAAATTAATTCAAAACTTAGTGACATCCAATCATGTGTTTGAGGTCATTAGAAGAAATGGTAAATATATCGACAAGAAGAAATTGAAATTTGCCCTTCAATTTACAAATTACCTAAACTTTTGGGACAGGCATTTTGGGTAAAAATTCTAAATTAATTTATATCTTGAAATCCTGTTGTTATTTTGCCATCACCTTTCATCCCTAGTTTAAACAATATATACATAGGGGTACCCAAAAGTAAGTAGACTGATTTTTTTGTAACCAGAGTTTTTGTAGTTCTGCCTTCCGCTTTTAACAGAGTGTAGAGTAAGTCCTTACTATTAAGTAAACCAAGTTTTGTCCAAAAAGAAAATTTTGTCTATCCGGTGTTAATTTTTTAGTGAGAGCTGTTTTGCGTGTTCGGCGTTTTTTTCCTTTTCCTCAATAACGTCGCCAAAACAATTTCCTCTCATGCCCCTTTTTATTCAGGGAATTAAAACAAGTTCAAGGGTCAATGTCGGGTGAATTGGGGGTTGGGCAAAAGGGATATTTAATTTTTTAAATCAAAATTAGCGCGCAAACTTAGGTGTGAGCAGAGGCGTTCATTAGAATCCGCCATTGCAAAAAACCAAGATGAGAGCTCTTTTGAATGTTCGGAGTTTTTGCAATGGCGGATTCTAATGAACGCCATTGCTCACACCGAAGTTTGCACATCAATTTTGATTAAAAAAATTAAATGGCCCTTTTGCCAAACCCCCAATTCACCCGACATTGACCCTTGAACTTGTTTTAATTCACTGAATAAAAAGGGACATGAGAGGAAATTGTTTTGGCGACGTTATTGAGGAAAAGGAAAAAAACGCCGAACACGCAAAACAGCTCTCACTAAAAAATTAACACCGGATAGACAAAATTTTCTTTTTGGACAAAACTTGGTTTACTTAATAGTAAGGACTTACTCTACACTCTGTTAAAAGCGGAAGGCGAAACTACCAAAACTCTGGCCACAAAAAATCAGTCTACTTACTTTTGGGTACCCCCTCGTAGTGCTTACTTTTGACACAATGGACATTTGTTCAAACTGGTAACGACAAATTATTCAATGAAAATGTAGATTACCTAAACTTTGGGGACAGACTGTAAGCGGAGCTTCCTACATGTAAAACACTGCGTTTGATCGGTCCTAGGTCATTCTGGCCACCTTAACCGGTGGCCACGTTAAGCGACTTTGACTGTATTATGAGGCATATGCAAGCACACAAGATAATGTAACGGTCACTTTCAGCAATAATTGTGGAAAATTGTATACGTTTCTCAGGTATGCCAATGGCAGCATCTTCTTTAGCACAGAAATTTTAGTGAACGTACCAAAACTCATCTCGACAGATTTTTCAGGTGAGGGGATGCCTTTACAAACCTTTATTTCATATTTTACATACGTATATGTGTAGGTATATTACAAAAAAAATATGCACGATGTTAGTGAGGGTCGAGTACTAGCAATTGGATCCCTTGGCACCCAGATACAAATTTTGCAAACAGATTAAATTATAATGATTGCCGTGAAATTGGCAGCAATATTATGCTATTATATACAAGTTATTACAAACATAATTCACAATCTCAATAATGCCACTGCAAACAACCCCTAGAACACAAATTTAGGCATTAGTCAAATATATCGATACAACAAGCGCCACCGGTATAAGATATTCGTCCGTTTTAAATTTACACTTACCGTAAATCCTCGATAATAAGCCCGGGCTTATTTTTTTAATTTTTTCTTTTTGACCAGGCTAATTTACGAGACCGGCTAAATTTCGAGACCGGCTTATTTTAGTAATATCAAGTTACCACGGATGCGTTTATGTAATGCAATATGCAAATTCCAGTTTCTCGTGATAAATAACATTTGTAAGAAACAATTTTTTTATTTTAATGATAGGAAGTGAAAACTGTGAACTGAATTTTTCAGTTTTTTAGGTTTAGTGAACTTTTTAGTCATTTAGATCGGGTAATCCAAACAAAGGGGGCTTATTTTCGAGACCGGCTTATTTTGCAAATTTTGATTATATAACCCGGCTTATTTTCGAGACCGGCGTATTCTCGAGACAGGTTTATTATCGAGGATTTACGGTATTTAATTCAGTGGTGAATTTCATGGCTTCTTATGACACCCAGCAGTTTTCACAGACACACTGTTTGCTATATCGAGATTCGACTGGATTCAAATTCAGCGGTATTGCGTCACCATGTCCATTTTATGTACACATTATCTATAAATTGCGCTCTTTGGACATGTGACAACAGTCAAGTAGCTAGGTGCAGTGTATGCAGCTTTATCTATGTTCATTGAGCAAGCTACCATCCCTGGAAATATATACCATGAAATGTAGATACGGTATCATAGTCCATTGTACAAATTGATGCAATTCAACAATCCTGTGTGGTACATGCACGTGATATAATATTACATCATATTCAATGGCATCTTTTGTAATAGCCTTTCACAAAGCACCCTAAATCCAATTTGCTCCACAATCTCAGTTTATGTCCTGCTCGGAAATAGGTAAATTGGTAATGAAATTATATTGGTTGTCAAAAATAGAAAGTGCGAAAGTTGAATTCTGCAATACGTATGTACTGTATATTCCAAAGGTGATTTCCAGTGAAATCACATGTAGCATAAGCAATTATTTGTTCAGTTTGCGCACAAACCGCTCAAAAACTGGAATGGGCTACCTAATTTTCTTGATTATAAAGTGAGAAATCAAACAACCTTCAACGTGCTGGTAAATGATTTTTATTATGAACGAACTGACAATACACACTAGGGGTACTCAGACGACAGCTTGGTAGTTTTGCAGTGAAGCAAGTTCGCGGAATCTGGCGAACGACCTTGGAATCGGGCAAACTGCAAAATCACGTGGGCGGAAAGCTCGATGCTGATTGGCCAATCCGAATGCGAAGCCGTCGCAGACCTGCGAAGCTAGGAGGGCAGGTTTCGAATCCGCGAACTTGCTCAACTGTCCAACAACGAAGCCGTCGTCTGAGTACCCCTATAGTTTCGCAGAAATTCCAAATAAAGTGACATGTTATTTAATGTGGCATAATCTTTGCTCTCTTGTAGACTAATTTCATAGCGCTAATTTTCAATACCAACACTCCTTAAATTAACTATACTGTTGAAAAGCAGCTATCAGATAACTCGTCATTTTCAACATTGTTACGGCACACCTTTGAAAGCACTTGTAAAAATAATCTCATCCTTGTGATATTTCATGACACTGCACTGTATATTCTTAGGAAATGGAAGGTAAACTTTGGTGCACAACTGATTAGCTGTTCAGTTAGCAACTATCATAAGATACTTAATTTCGGTAAATCACAGACATTATTTCTCACGTTGACAAATGAGGTCCCACACGCAGTACTTGAAAGAATTTTCTACAAACGAGGCGGCAATATCATCTAAAGATTACTGAATGAGGCAATGATTATTTTAATTTAATATACATGTTAAATGAATAACAGGTTAAGTTATAGAAATACCTTAACTTAAATGAAATAGCAATAGTATTTATTGATTTCAAAACTTGACGATTAAATTTTTTCTTAGAAATGCCACAATATAGTGTATTCTGTTAATGATTAATAAAAATATTCTTCAAGATAAACAGACAAGGCTAATTTCGTTACGCTCTTCGAAATTTGTCATGCGAAATTAGGTTTCACAAACCTAATTGTCTAATACTTTTCAGAGGAATGTACGTGGCACATTGCACTTTGACTTAGATATGACTAATAAAGATAAGAGATTAAACAGAAAAATATATAAAGAGCTATAATATCTGCACAAATCATGTTGAATCGTGCAACTCACTAGTTCTCACAAAATCAGCACAAGTGAGAATTGAACAAATTTCACTAACTAAATGGTTGTCTAGTTCAACAAAAGTCTGAATGTGGTCAACAATTTGATATTTTCATCGACTATTTACATGACCAATGCAACTTGGTATGTATCACATCACGTATTCAAAGTAATTCTACAGGATGGGACAGAAAAAGTGGAACACTAGCTCGTAGAAAGTTTCAACGAATCGAAAAAGGAAGTGGACTTACCTAAAATAAACAGGGCATGTATGAGGCCAATGTAAAATAACTGTACCTAATTTGACATCAAAATTCTAATAAATGGCCTATTGCTGACAATAATATTGATCAGCAGAAAATTTTGGACATGTTACCGCAAACGGCAATCCGTTCTTTTCACTTGCGGCTAAAGCCATTTGTCAGAGTTAAAGGTAGCCACTCCGGACATAATTGATATCTCGATTTCAACAAGCAACACAGCTCGTTTCATGGCTACGAAACAAAATTAGGAATATAATTCTGTTTGTAACTGCAAATTTTCATGGGTGGGTTAGCAAACACGGTAATATCTCCGAAAGCCCTTAAACGATTTCATTGCAACTTGGCATTTTAATTGCTAACTGGTCTTTCAACAAACCCTGTTAAATTTATTCAATTCATCACAACCGTCGTAGAGTTATTTAAGCTTTTTCAGTGTTCCATTTTATTCACCCCACCCTGTATTATGTTCGTCAATGAATCAATTACTATTGCCATTTGTATGCAGCAATGACTGCAATTAAGGCTGAAAACAAGTGAAAAGTCAACAATATGGCTGTCCAGTTGAACGAGGAGTACGAGAAAGAGACCGGAGTTGCTGGTGCTCATGGGCAATTTATGGAAATAAACTTGCTAACATTGTTCAAACTTCAAGGTGACAAGAAACTACAAGAATTTTACTTGGCTGGAAACTTCAAAAAAGCAGTTAAGTTCGATGATGTTGTCTTTCGGTACAAGGATGAAGAAGGCAGGCAGAAAATAATATTCCTGCAAGCAAAGTCAAAACAGAGTGAAACTCACAAAGTAAACATTAGCTATTTCAAACTTGGTGGTGAATGGGAACTCGAAAAATTTTTCGAGTCCTATAAAGCAATACAAAATGAATTTAACAAATATCGGAATAATGATCCCATATTCCAAGATGGAATAGCAAATGAAGACTGCAACTATGTTATATACACAAGTGCCGCCAAAGATGAGAGCTTGTCTGAGTTTACAGATGAATTAGGACAAAACCCTTTAGATGTCTTATTTGCAGGAAGGCATGGCCAGGCATTAAGACTTACGACGGATGCAGTCAAAGGCATTTTTAAAGAGATTCACAATGACAAAGAAATTAAGCAAATGTTGGACTGGATGGGGAAATTATCTGGCGATGCCAACAAACTAAAGGGAGACCAAAAGTTTCAGGTGTACCATGCATTCTTCCACAATAAAGTTTTTATCAAAAACAACAACGAATGGAAATTTCGAAAAGAATTTCTGGAAGGGAACTACACAAATAAATCCCATCTCAAATTCAGAAAATTAACCTTTGACTTGTATGCAAAAGAAAAAAATGAAATAAAAGATATTGTTTTCAAACTTCCTGATTGGTTTCAAATTCAAACCCAAAGGTTTGATCAAAAATATTGCGAGAAATTCATAACAATTGCAAATAAAAACATCTCTGGCAACGTTTGCTCAATTTCTGTATTGAGTGAAAGAATTTTGAAAACTATCTCCAAATTGATAGGAAGCGTGTTTATATTTGATGAAAACAGTGCAATGTTCAGATTGAATGAACAAATGCTTGATGGAGACCCTGGGAAAATCTTAGAATATCTCACAAGCAAAATATGCAACCCAGAGTTAAGATTTGCTTTTAACATTAAAAATTTCCCAAGACTGTCCCTGGGATTTGCAATTGATTATGATACCATTCTGGAGTTCAACAGCAGAATGACCATATTAACAAGTCAGCCAAATGATACTGACTTACAGGAGAGAATCAAACAAGAGATTTTTGGCAATGTCAGCGAAGGAGAAAGGACAAAAAGGTTTCTAGAAGTGAAGGATAAAATGACAGCATGGTGGACTCAATCAGGCAAGGCAGAATACCTAAAGAAAGATGACCATTTCCTTGATAAGATGATGAAAGGAATCTTATTTAATTTAATACCCCAATTGAAATCGTTCACTGGGAGAAGTGAACAGCTCAGTATATTGCACGCAGCTTTGCAAAAGGATAACACAACAGTCATATCACAAGCAATTTCAGTGAGTGGCTTAGGTGGAATTGGAAAAAGCGAATTGGCAAGACAATATGCTTATGAATACCAAGTTTGCTATGATGGAAATGTTATTTGGATCGACGCAGAATCCAATGATACAATGGCCAATTGTTTTCGCAGGCTATGTACGGATTCATTAAACATTTCGACACAAGGTGCTGATAAAAAGGAAAAAGATATAACGTCAATTGTTCAGGAGGTGTACAACTTCTTTAGAAACAGGAGGAGCTTGTTTGTCTTTGACAATGCAATCCAGTTCAGAAATAGCGAAGGTGCACACGATGGTATAGAGTCATATCTACCATCAACAATAACAGGAAATACAAGTCCAAATTGTCTTATTACATCTAGAAACAAACGTTGGCCAGCCTCCTTTATGGTCACCACATTAACTGTATTTACAGATGCCGAGTCTGAGCAATTAGTGAAAGGTCAGCTGAAAATCACGGATGATGAACAAGATGCTGACATAAGGGAGTTAATTAAGCAACTTGAGAATTTCCCATTGGCTTTGCAACAAGCTGTTGCCTACATTGGACAGAGAAACGAGAACGACGAGAAAGCTTACGGCAGACCATACACCGTGAAAGACTATTCGAAGCAGTTTAAAGTGAAAGCAGAACAACTGCTGGATTTCAACTTTACAGATGATTGTGATGATCGCTATTCAAAAACAACATTCATTACTTGGAATATCACATTAGAACTAATTGAAGGACTCAAACTGGGACCAGAAGCGAGGAAGATTTTCAACATCATGGCATTTCTCAGTCCAAATGATATTCCAATGGACTTCTTCAAGGGCATCTTATGTCTTTCAGAAGAAAACCTGAGCGATGCAGTTAATTTGTTGGCGAAATATTCAATGATAAATTTGTATAAAGGAAAAGCCAACATTCACAGGCTAGTGCAGGAAGTGGCTAGGCTCACATTACACAAATCTGACAAAAAAAATGTACTGCAGGCAGCACTTTCTCTGGTAAAAAGGCACACTGACAATAAACTAATAATCCATGGTGCATCACTCTGGAATTACGCAAGCCATGATAACAACTTGGTAAATGAATTCCACACTATACCACACAAAATAATCTCAGCATTGAGGGAGACTATAAGGTATGAGGAGGCAACCACGTTTGGAGAAGAATCTCTAAAAACACTCCAATTGGGACTAGGTAAAGAACATAAAAGTGCACTGACTACACAGACTGAATTAGCTACAGTTCTGAGAGAAAATGGAAAATATGATTATGCTTTGTCAATATATGAATTTGTATTGCATACATACAAAAATGACAAAGAAACTGATCAAGAACAGATATTACAAGCACAGTACAACATTGCACAAACACTGCTTAGTCAGGGAAGATATGAAGGAGCACTGGTTTCTTTTAAAGAGGTGCTTGAGAAAAACACTAAAATATTAGGCCTAAACCACCCACACACTGCAGCTACTCAATACAGTATTGCGCAAACACTGTCCAGTCAGGGAAGATATGAAGAATCACTGGTTTCATTTAGAGAGGTGCTTGAGAAAAACACTGAATTATTAGGCCTAAACCACCTAAACACTGTACACGCCCAATACAGTATTGCGCAAACACTGTCTAGTCAGGGTAGATATGAAGAAGCACTGGATTCTTTTAAAGAGGTGCATGAGAAATACACTGCTATATTAGGCCTAAACCACCCAAACACTGTACATGCCCAATACAGTATTGCGCAAACACTGTTTAGTCAGGGAAGATATGAAGAAGCACTGGTTTCTTTTAAAGAGGTGCTTGAGAAAAACACTGCTATATTAGGCCTAAACCACCCAAACACTGTACATGCCCAATACAGTATTGCGCAAACACTGTTTAGTCAGGGAAGATATGAAGAAGCACTGGTTTCTTTTAAAGAGGTGCTTGAGAAAAGAACTGAAATATTAGGCTCAAGCCACCCAAACACTGTAAATGCCCAGTACAGTTTTGCGCAAACACTGTCCAATCAGGGAAGGTATGAAGAAGCACTGGTTTCTTTTAAAGAGGTGCTTGAGAAAAGAACTGAAATATTAGGCTTAAACCACCCAAACACTGTTAATGCCCAGTACAGTATTGCGGAAACACTGTCCAGTCAGGGAAGATATGAAGAAGCACTG
>WWPM01022864.1:0-11395 GCA_023279145.1 Glomeris maerens
ACAACTTGATAAAGAGTGCAGGGGAAGTTATTATACGCATTTACTACAGGTTCCTAAATTATTTAACACAATGTAATAATTTAAATTCAGTGCAAATAAAATAGACATGAATAGAATGAAACATTAACTTGCAGGTGATATTAATTATATTTGGGCATTATCGTTTGGTGCCTATTATTTTCTCTGCAACCAGAATGAATGCAGCAGCAAAAATGCCAATGGCCAGGATCGACATAGTTAGCCATGTTTCAGAAAAAGTTATTGCTTCTTCTGTGATACTACTACTTCTGCTCTGCGTTTTGAAATTATGTTCCTGCAGAACTTGCAAAATCCCATTCTCTCTCATACGCATAACCCTGCTTACATACACAAGATTAGTAAGTAAAAGATAAACATTGGATTTTCCCTTTTGACTTACAATTGTGAGAAGGAATTTTTAAACATTAAGCCACACCCAAACGGTATAGTCATTTCAGAAAAAAATACATTTTTTTTCATAAGATGTACACCAGGATAATTACTTATTGCCAGATTGCCTGTGTGGCTAAATGTAAGAAATATGCAACTTCCTTCACTGAGGCAATCGAAGTTGTCATTAGAATTTACGGACATGTAATTCAGTGTATTGGCAGAAACTTCACGTAGACATTTATCTGAAAGGCCCTAGAATTAACACGAATGACATAAACATTTTGCTAATAACATTATACACAAATTTGACATAATCTATAAAATTGCAATAGTAAAAATTTCATCAAGGAGTGGGTACTAATTGGGAAATTTCATGCTGCCAAAAAATAATGTAAAACTTACTCACAGTGCACAAATTCATTAGTGAAAATGACTATTTACTTACTGTGAATTTATCTTGCAGGGTAAAGTACGCATCATAATCTAAATAAGAGCTTCCTTGATACTGACACACATCATAAACATTACTAAATGGAAAATATCTTCTCGATAAAATTTGCACAGAAAACAAAGCCAGGAAAGCATTTAAAATAATAAAGTGAAAGATATTAAATGCGACGAGTAGAATTCTGACGGATTGTGTTGGTCCGGTTTGCCATTCCTCTAGAAAAGTACACAAACATATTACTAAACTTAACGCTTACAAACATATTAATGTATTTCGAGAGTAGCATGGGACATGTTGCACATAAAAACTGATCTTCCAATAGAAGTTTAGTATATCATTGTTTAGAGTTAATTGTGATGTAACAGTGTTGTACAGAATTTTTGTACAAATATAATTTGGCAGGAATTGAAAATTGGATTTACCTTGAAAACGTATTAAGCTGTCAAAGAGCAATATCCTCATTACTTTACTCATGTTCTTGTGCTTAACTTTTGGGTTATTCCTTAAAGATGGACTTCCATCAAATAGAAAATAAAATCCAAGGTTGAATAGCAACAAAATCACAATTGTCGCGATCCACACTCTGTTCTTGAATATGGATATTAGTCTGGCAAGTGTCATATCTCTAGATTTCAACACTGACAATACAGTCACTCCATCTCTATACAATGGCGGCCAATTAACGATCCCACGAGCATGGTAAATGACCATCATCGTTGTTGGAAACTAAAAATTGTTGTATGAATTACAAGAAAGAACCATGAGGATAAACTGACAAACAGTTCATCATTTTGCAAGTTATTAACATTTTACATTCCGGATACAATGAATTCGTAAGCTTCATGCTATGGCCATCACTTATTATACATATACTTAATTGCAATGGCATGCAATACAGACGATTAAATACTCTTTGATATACAGGGTGTTGAAAAACTATGGTGTTTTCCAGGATGATTTTAGATGGAGCTGAAGTATACATGAAAATGACAGAAAACAATGGGCATATTCGGTAATCCAGTTTTTCTCTAGTCTACTGAGCATTGGCTGGAAAAATTGGTCGGCAATTCAGCTTTGCCTAAGTACTGAACGTTTTTTTTGTCGCCAAATCGGTAACATGAGGACGGGCGTCAGTTCGACTGACTTCTGTCTGAAGCCCGCCACACACGTACAGGATATCCTCAAGTTCGAATTGTCAGTCCATTCCTTGAGGATTTTCTCAACTGGAGCCCTGTCCACACATTCCTCCAGATTTTTCCCGCAATCGTTGTCTAGATGTAGAATTGGCAGCATCAGGTGAGGATGGGTTGGCAGTTTTTGGGTTGTTTTTTTGCACTGAAGTACTGTATTTAGATTTTATTTGCCAGAGGCAAGGATCACGTCCATACAGCTTGGTAAAAGTTCCCCAAAATTCCCGGTTGATTTTCGACAACTCTAGCGTGGAAATGACGCATCCGTTATGGGCGGAGCGATTCAATGACGTCACCTTCCTTGAGGCATGGCCACATATGTCGGGTTTGGCCTGCACAGGCCTGGCCTGATCAGTTTTTGGCAAATAAAATCGAAATATTTCAGTGCAAAAAACCACCCAAAAACTGCCAACACATCCTCATATGATGCTGTCATTTCAACATCTAGACAACGACTGCAGTAAAAATCTGGAGGAATCCTAGTGTGTGTGTGTGGACAAGGCACCAGTTGAGAAAATCCTCAAGTAATGGACTGACAGTTCGAACTTGAGGATATCCTGTACATGTGTGGTGGGCCTTCGATGAGAATTTGTCGCCCGATTCGACAAATTATGACCATAGTTGTAACAAAATGCACATCACAACTGCCATTTGGAATTTCCAGCCGTAATGGAATTTGCGTTCGGCAAACCAGCCCAGTTGGGTTGCAGTCATGAATCAGTAATGACGTAACACGGTCAGTCGACTCAGATCGACAGGATGGATGGCCGAAAACACCCATTACACCAATCTTCAACTTTAGATGATTATGCAAATAAGTATTCAAAAGAAAAATGCATTTATAAGAAGTACAATTCAACAATAGATTATGTAGGTAAACGCCTTGCATTCGCAGTCATGCAGGGATATAAATAAGCTAGCTCATAATTAAGCTGAAAACCTAACTTACATCAGGAAGCCAATTATTATCATAATTAAGAAAAGCTTTAGTCCCATTTTCATTCTGATACGCCCAATACAATCTGTTTACAATAAATCGTGTAACATTAAAAATAACGTGATTTTTTCACTAAGAGCATTTTCAAATTCATTACTTACTTCAGTTTTAAGTAACCAAATAAGTATTCCATAACATTTGCTACAAACCCAACACCTTTTCCATCTTTCTGAGAGGAATATCCCAGCACCTATGCAATTTTAGTTACAGAATTTACAAAAGGTAAGAGATTTGCAATGCGGATTAGAGTTAAATCAGTTATTTTTTCACACACAAACAAAAATCAGCCTTTCCTTTTTGCACTGAATCGATGAATTCCAAATCACATTGGAACAAACACACAATTTATATAATTTGTGAGATTGTAACGAATATGATCCGTACTGCCAAATATCCATAGCAAAATCTCCAGAAACCGGAATTGTATGTGACAGGCCAGGTAACAGAATACTGCAGATTGTGGGAGAGCTTTCAATGGATTGAAACGACGGTTCATCAAAAATTTCCAGGACTGATTTATGTAATTGCATGGTGATTTGTAAAGCACATGAATTCCGGCAACAGCATTGTAGGAGAATAAATTCAGGATGCCAGTGTCCGTTTAATCCGACTTTTTCCAAAGTGGAATACAGAAAACTCCGATAGCACGGAGAAAATCAGATGCACTAGGCAACTCGGACAACATGGAGTCTAAGAAATGCAGGGCTTGGATAACCGGGAATCTACTGTTAACTCATCAGTTCGTTTACTAATTGCCACATGTTCCCGGGACTTTGAACTGTTCGCCTAAGGTAATCCGTCACAATTTCACAGTCACAAATAACATTTTCAAGCACAAAATTACACCCTGCCGGTTGGTGTACAAAAAACAGGAAATCTTACTCTAGAGTCATGGCGTTAATGTGCTTACATTCGTGGATTGTCCTGTATATCCACCAATTGAAACATGCTGTAAGGACCCATATAGATATCGAGTTTGGTTAAACCCATCACAGTAATCCATATGGCATTTCAATGAAATTGCTCGCAAACTGTTTATGCTAGTGTGCTGAACCAAAAACAGTTCTTTATCACTTTTAACCCAATGTCTTTTTCCATGCTGCAAACGACAAACATTCCTAATTCAATATTTATTAAAAACCTATTAAATAACTTGAATGACTTGCATTTGAATTAACGGGATAAATCCAATTCTTTGTCTGCACGGGAATAACCATTTTAACTCCCAATCTTTGCATTACATATTTTGACAGGCATGTTCCAATAACGACAGAATATTCATTTTCTTCAAATTGTCCCTGCATTCGACAATATATTCAAAAAATGTAATTATTTACTTCATAAACCATATTCAACAGTCCTTTCGAAATGCCTGATGCAGCAATAGGGAGATGATGTAAGGCAGGTTGTGGGAAAAGGGTCATCGGGTGGGGCCGTCTCTCACCATCGGGACCTCAAGGGGTCATGAGCAATCATAAACCACGAGGATAAAGTATCGTAAAGAATCAGTGTATAACATTACGTTTTGGCATTGTTGACATGCGATCAAGTGACATTAGCCACATGTTCTGATCACAGGTTATAAAAGGGAATGTAGACATGGGCAAGGGGTCTTTTGGTGTATTTTCGTGTTGTGTAATGCGCGTGGTCAGTTGATGGTGCGAGTACAGAGCAGACGGCAAACTCTGTGTTTTGGCAATTCTTACAATGTAGCAGGACACAACATTGCTACATGGATGATGTTTCGGCTTCAATACATGACGTGGAGAACAAGTAGTATGAAACTGGAACACAAAGTGAAGATATTAGTGATATCAGTGCCTACATCACTTACGATGAAACATCATCCATATATGTAGCTACATTACGTCCTTACATATCTCTAATATCCTATGTTATGCAATGCTAATCCGGAAACTTTATACGAGAAAAATTCAAAGTCCTTTTTCTTAGGCTTCCTCCCCCTCATCATACTTAAAAGTAATGACTAATGATTTCGTGTTTACTCAGTGTGCTGTATACAGAGCTAAAATAGACTTCCATTTATTTCATGGTTCAGATTGTATATTCTTTAAATTTTCCAGTGTTTAAACAGGGCAACGATTGATTTGCTTTTTAACTTTTAATTTCAGCAGCTTTAAACTCATAATTAGACTTACTTCATATGTAGCTACATAGTGTTTCATCTTCTCATTTGTCAAAAGTATGAGTCTATAGGATAGTGCACCCTCAAGATTGTCTGCGCGATGTTCTACATGATATTCACGAATCTGAAAATCGGACTGTTCATAATACACTTCCGACGTTTGTAATTGCTGAATCCAACCTTCAACAACTTTTTCTATAATTCAATTCAAATATTAATTCCGATGTATGTGGAACCAGCTTATTGTTCGAGTCACATTTACCAAACAATTTTTCAGTCACAACACGATAAAATTTGAGACGCAGCCGTGCATAAATATCGTTCAGTGCTCTGAAGACTCCCGTAGGTGAGGAGTCTAGAATCCTTGTGAATTCAGTTCCAGATTTCATAAACTTGACATCATGGATTACTTTTAATTCCACATTAATAAGAACTCACATCAGTTATAATTGTTTAAAGTATGAAATGAAACAAGGATAATTACCACGCCTAACAGGATCACTATCTCCTTTAGCTCGAATAAAACACAAAATGCAGAATACTGACCAATAAACTACTTCTCCCATAACTGTACCAGGAATGGGACAGATAAATTTCGTGCAAAAATAGA
The DNA here is from genome assembly GCA_023279145.1 of Glomeris maerens. Classification (NCBI taxonomy): domain Eukaryota; kingdom Metazoa; phylum Arthropoda; class Diplopoda; order Glomerida; family Glomeridae; genus Glomeris; species Glomeris maerens. Next base: position 5,803 of record WWPM01022864.1, read on the forward strand.
TTGCAAATAAATTTAATCAGCTTTTTCCAGACAACAGAAATTAGAAACGAAATTCGGCATTCGATTGCCTGAAGAAAACAAGAAAGAGAAAGTACTATACAATTGATTAAAGGCAACTGTCAAGTTATTATGCTTACTTGCGATGAACCAAAATACGTACAACAGGAGAAGAACATGAAGCTTATTGTGTGACCAGATGTCAAAGCAATATATATTAAATACCGGTATATATCTATGTTTACAGCACGAGGTATTAATGCTGCACAAAATCATTAGTCATGTTTACGTTTACTGGATCCAAACCATTCATTCGGTCCATTAGTGAAAAAATCGATTATCTGGTAAAATGCTGTGAAATGGTAGATGCAGCACATTTTGGAATCAATATCTCTTTGTCAAACGTAGGATGTCAAAACAATTTCTCAAAATGATAAATATTTTTAAAGTAAAACTTTGCAATGGCGTGCAATGGCGTTTCACTCACGCAGCACGTTGGCAAAGATTTTTTGATTGGCGCAAATGATCAGCTAGGCGTGGCAGGAGGAGACAGCAGGAAACTTTTCAATTCACAACGCAAAGGATGCATCGAGGATGCCTAATACGAAGTAAGCAGAAACAAAGCAGGAACGTATTTGGTAACCTGGAGCAAAGGCCAATGTTTGTTCTAGCATGTGGACTTCATTCACACATCACTTGCAAATATTGATAAGCTAAGTATAATTGTGCAGAAACAAAAAGGGGATGATTTACTTGCAGCAATTGGGAATCTGTATTGTTTGGTCCAACAGTCGATTGCGCTACCGCTTATTTGGCCCAATATGTTTGGTTTATGAACTCAGCAGCTGGATGCATGCGAGGTAAGCAAACTTTTTAGACAAAACACGCAAGATTTCCTCCTTAATATGAGCGAAAGATGAGCAATTGCTGGTTTGAAAACACATTTTGAAATTGTAATTGTGACAGCATAACCACTCATACCGATAGATATCCTGACACCCGTATTATCTTCCAATTTGTTTGAAACCCCAGAGATTTTTACAGGCAAATATTGGACACCCTTCTGGCCTGTCAGGCCGACAGTGCCCGGTTGCGTTATTGCGTTTTATTTATTTTTGCAATGCTATTTGTAAGGCAATTTTCCAAGTTGCTAAAAAAAATCTTTTTATTTAATAAATAAGTGAAGGTCCCGCATCAGATGAAATGTGTTCTATTTTTTCCAAGGTTTTTTCTTCCTTTAAACCATTTTCATGAAATTTTGAAAACGCTTTCGCAATTTCCCTTATTTTAGATTAAAATTTATTCTGTTCAGTAAACTCGTTCTTTTGTGTTCATGTATTTAAATTCAGATCTTTAGATCACAACGAAGGCTACCATTCCTATTTCTTAAACAAATATTGATTACAGGAGTCGGGAGAAGAAAATAAAGTTGGTGGCCTGTCAGGCCAGGTGTGCCCCGATTTTGTTCCGCCTGGGGTTGCGCCCGATGGAGGGTTTAAAAAATTTGCGTCTATAGGGCGAGTTTCTATTTTTTCATATTTTTTTTTTAAAAGTCAAAATGTGACCAAAAAAATGTTATTCATTATTCGCTAAAACTTATTAGGAAAATGTAATATGATGAAGTAAAGCACTGGAAATTTAGATTTGTCACGAAAATGATATAAATCATTGACGACATGCATTCACATTAGAGAGCGTATCTTACGGATGTAATGTTTTAGGGGCTACGGACAAAACCAAGCGTCGGCGAAAACTGGCTCGTAAGGCCTTTACGTCTTGCTTTCACGCCTATTGCTTACCCTGAAAGTTTGTACATAGAGTTTTGAAACACCCTGTATATATACGAGGCATGTCCACAAAGTAGGAGTACTGTTGCCTTCTTGTGCTGGGGGAATTTTTTACCCGAAAGTTGGCAACGCTAATCTGTAGGCTAGGTTCTCCTGATCACAACGAGCACAGGTGGTCCTCATTAGTGCTAAAAGTGCCCTTGTAGTGACCTTCGGTGGGGCATTTGGATGGGACATTTTAAATCACCCCACATATTCTCCTGACTTGGGGCCTTCCGACTTTCATCTTTTCACCTCCCTGAAGACTCGTGTTAGTGGAAAAAAAAATTAAACTGACGAGGAGGCGAGAAAGAGGCCCTGAACTGGAAAAAGGGGATGGCGGGAGAATTCTTTGAGGAGGGCATAAAAAAGCTTATGACACGGGTCAAAACCTGCATAGAACGGAATGACAACATATATACCAACAAAATCCGGGAATTGTATTTTGAATAAATTGTCTCTTAAAAAATATGAAAATCGAGTATTCTTACTTTGTGGACATGCCTCGTATTTCATGTTCATGTTTACTGGAACCAAACCATTCATTCAGTCCATTAGGGAAAAAAAATCGATAAGCTGATAATATATTGTGAAAAGGTGGATGCAGCATATTTTCTAATCAATATCACTTTGTGAAATGTGGAATGTCAACAGCAACTGCCCTAAAATGATAAATATTTTCGAATTGCTACTTTGAAATGGCGTTGCGTTCGTGCTGCTGTTTGAAACAACCGACATTTACTGGATTGATGGAAACGACCGGCAAGAGGAGACAACCACTATAACCTTGCCCTTCATATACCCATAGTATTGGTGTACTTTTACTTCAGTTCACAGAGCATAAATTTACATTTTCTGGAATGGTTTAGTATGTCCATGCAACTGTCTTTTTAAATTCTCGACAGACTTATGTAGAATCTCATGCAATCATGCAGGGATAAAGTTGATCTAATAAATAATACGAGGAATAATTTCTTATCTCCAATCGACCTCAATATAAACGATTTAAATTTGGCAATGATTCACTGCGAGCTTCTTATCTTATAAACAAATTCTTGTGTTACAAAGATAAAAAGATAGAAATGGGCAACAGTTGTTTAAAAATCGTATCAGAGCAGCAGAAAGATTAATAACATTATCAGCATTCAAAGGTATCTTTAAAATTACGTTAGCACTAAATATTCTGCAATATACTGATCAATGATTTGCAAAACTTGAAGGTGAACTAGGCTTTGAGGAAAAAATATGACAAGTTCTCCAATTTAAATGGCAATTATTTGATAAATAGTGGAAAGCTGAAGCTTTATGAGGCACATATAGTAAAATATTTCTATCTATGCAGGCTTTTTATTTAGTAGAGGAGATGGAGAATTTCACCTTCCAAATGACCTATATATAAAATACAAGATTGATTTTGAAAGCACTATCAAAGTTTTTTTAAACACCAATTTCAGGAACTTCTAATCGAATCATGGTAAAATAATAACCTATTGCCTGATTATGATAAGGACCGATTTCTGAGAAGGTAAAACAAAGATAAATGCATAAGGTTGAACACGTACGCATGTTCAGAGATCGTATAAAAGCAGGAGAATAATTGAGAGCATCGCCAGGCTTCAAAGGTATCTTGAAAGTAATTACAACCCGTAATAAAAAGGTAAAATACAAGATGCGGTCGCTGCTTGCCATTGCTGTTGCGCTAAGTACGTATATACAAGTTACAAACACACATTTTGGACTAGCCCATTAATTAACTTGATTACTTTTTGTTAGCCATGGTAAATGTGGTCCTGTCGGTCACATGTCCAAATCCATTCACCGCATCTGGATCAGGATGCTATTTCGCAGCCCCGCAGGTGTCAGTGAGTTGGGAACAGGCCTATGAGAATTGCGTACTTGATTTTTACGGATATTTAGTTGAAATCGAGAGCCAAGAAGAACAAGCTAGCATCGAAGCATATCTTTATACAATAGGTATTTATATATCAACCACTATATAATTTATCCAATTCGTAGTGTGCCTTTGTTCTATTTCATAATAAATTTCTTAGATAAATGTGTTTTGCTCTATAAGGCACCAAAATCCTAAACCTTAAGTAGCTCTACCAGCTAGGTCCTTATTAGACAAGTTTTGCTGCTACGACTGGCTTTTATTTCTGCGAGTGCAGACAAAGAACTAACTTTGACATAAGCAAGAGTGAACGTAGTTCATAGTTCACAAGCCTAAAAACTAGCAAAGCAATAGTGTAAACAAACATATGGGTGTTGGCGCTCTGGCCGAAAATTCATATAGCATGTTAAATGACTGCAAACTTCATTAACATTCTACATATTTATACTTCATGTCTACATATTTCTTTCTCAACTTAGTCACTCTGTTGATACCGTTACTGTACAATGTTTTACTTCATTTATGGAGCCACAACCTCACCTCTGCGTACACCGCTTCATCACGATCAAAGATTTCTTGAAGAGCACATTCAAAGAGTTGAATTTGATGAAGCAGTTTAAGCTGAGGTGAGGTTGTGACTCTATAAAAGAAGACAAACTTTTACATATGTATGCAAGTTTGTATACCTATATCCATCGGCTCAAAATGAGCCCTGAGAATAAGAAAGCGACTACATCGAAAAGCAGTGTTGGATAGGTACTCTTACTTTCTGACCGTGCCTCGTATTATTATCGTCATACATGCCTTTAATTCAGTTTTCATTTACAGTAGCCAGAAATGTGCATGCCAATACTATATGGAAAATATTTTGCGTGTGCTCAATTGCAAAATAATGGAAATTAAAATTGGGCATTTTGGTTTCACAGATCCCCAGTTTCGTTTTTCACACTGGATTGGCTTATCAGATGAGCATGACGAAGGAATTTATCGATGGATGAACTCGGGACATTACATTAGTTATACCAACTGGGCTGCTAGTCAACCTCAGGCATCCACTGCCTATAACTGCGCCAAGATGAAAGGCGATCGCCTGTGGGCCATGAATTCTTGCACAACTCTATACAGTGACACCAGTTCAATTTGTGAAGCAGACCCTATCTAATCAGTGATATGCCTATATGTACAATGCAGAATAAATAAGTTTTAGCCAATTGCACCCAAATTATTACCAGAAATGTAACCCTTGCATCTCACACGAGAAAGACGCAGTAAGAAGGTTATCGATTATTAGATTACCCCAATACAAAAATTCAGATGTATTATTCAAATTGTCAAATATTTAGCATTATCAAATAACTTATTATATTATGGGACTTGATTAATTGCGGAAAATATATTTTTGGGAAATTAACTGTGAAATCGTGAAATGCGACTACAGTCCTCCCTCGTTAATCCGGCAGATATGGGACCAGAGCACCGCCGGATTACTGGATATTAACTAATAATGACGAATTTTAACAGCAGAAACTACTTTTTATCATATAGGGCATGTACCAGGTTACACATTTGTGTTGAAGGTAAACAAGCTGAAACAGCACAAATTATAAGAACAAATTTACTTGTTTTGTAACAATACCCCAGAAAAAATATGCTGCAGATTTTCTACAGAAAAACATTGATTTCTGCAGAAAATATACAGAAATTCCTGTAATTTTGTAGATTATCTGCAGAAATTAATATTTATCTGTAGAAACTGCAGCAGAATATTTTCAGATGCAACTGCGGCTGCAGATTTTCTGCAAAAAATATATTAGTAGTTTTCAGATATTTTTCAGATTTTGTACAAATATTTGCAGATTTTGTACAAATATTTGCAGAT
>WWPM01022865.1:0-15602 GCA_023279145.1 Glomeris maerens
GAGGCGAGGGGTTTGCGGACTGTTCGATAGTTATTGTGAGTGTTCCAAAAGTGGAACATGTGTTCGAAAATTTGTGTAGGTGTTCCTCACTTGTAAGTGCTTGCACCTTAGATTTGGAGCTCCAAATGCTCTGCAGACTTCTGGAAGACTCGTATACGCGTTTCAAAATTGGAACAAACGCTTCACGTTTCGGACCGAAAACACTCGAGTGCCCCTTCGCTCGTATGGTACGACTGTCTATACCCCACAACCTATGGACCTTTATAGTCGTTTTGGAACACTTGGTTGCGCAGAATAGCAGACTACCGGTCCTTTGTCCGTGTTCCATTCTCCTTACGTGCCAAGTCTTTTATTAAAACTTGGGAGAATGTAGTATGCGCGTGCTATCAAACACGCCACCACCTTAGGGATTCGCTTCACCATTTCTTTGGGGCCTTCCCCCCCCCCCCCCCCCACCCCACGCTATCATCATCTACTACCACCACCACGAACGACAATTCCTGCGTAATTATTCAAATTACAGTAATGTTGCATCCACACGTAGTACTTGGGGAGGTTTTTTTTTTATGTTCCTTCCTCCCGCGATAACTTTTTTGCTCATTCGCTTGAACATCGTTCACTTGACTCGCTCGAAATGCTGCCACGCAGCGTAATTATTGCGCGTTTGCTTTCTAGTTCACTGACTCTGATCGTTGAGGCAGGAAATGAAAAAGCTAATTACCAGGGCTGATTTCAGCTTGGGCTTTTGCCGTTTCGCGCAGACCTTTTGCGAGCGCTGCGCTAAGTCTGCACGCGCGTGGGCTTGCGGGGTAAAAATCGGGCTGCTCTCAGGAAACGACCCCCACACACACCGGAGTACAGAAAATAGATAGGGACTTGTACAAAAATCCATACAGCAGAGGCCCCAACAAAAAAATCACCATGCCAACCCATACCCATATTCCTCTTCATCGAAAGCATCAAAGAAGTTCCCCCCCCCCCTCTACCGCTAATTGACAAAATCGATACGAAAACAAGTCACCGTCACCCAGTTTTTTTTTTACTTCTGGTTGTGCAAAGGGAGAGAGAGAGAGATAAAAAAAATCTGGTAAATAATATTGGAACACAACACGTATTTATTTTGCAAATAACGTCTGCTGTGCCAATCGCATCGTGCGGTAAAATTTAAGTATATGAACTTCAAATCGATTGCTTATCGGACATACCTCAGCATTTTTAAAATAAATCTTTAAAAGCAGTGTTCCAATTGATGTTCTGGTTTTTGTTCCAATTATTTCTGTAATTAACGTTCCAATTTGGTTCCAATTTGTTCCCTTAATTGTGATCCAATTATTTTCTAGTTATGGTTCTTGGGTTGTGTTCTTTTTGAAGTTCCAGCTAGTGTTCCAATTGATGTTCCAGTTTGGGTTCTAATTATTTCTGGAATTAACGTTCAAGTGTGTTCTCTTAATTATGATCCAATTATTTTCTAGTTATGGTTCTGCGGTTGTGTTGCAATTGAAGTTCCAGCTAGTGTTCTAATTAATGTTTCAATCGATGTTCTAGTTTGTGAGTTTGTGTTCCAATTGAAGTTCCAGCTGGTGTTCTAATTGATACTCTAGCTGGTGTTCGAACTATTTCTGGGATTAACCTCCCAATTTGGTTCCAATTTGTTCGCTTAATTATGATCCAATTATTTTCTAGTTTTGGTTCTTGGGTTGTGTTCCAATGGAAGTTCCAGCTAGTGTTCTAATTAGTGTTCTAGTTAGTGTTCCAATTGATGTTCCAGTTTGTGTTCGAGCTATTTCTGGAATTAACCTCCCAATTCGGTTCCAAATTGCTCGCTTAATTATGATCCAATTATTTTCTAGTTTTGGTTCTGGGGTTGTGTTCTAATTGAAGTTCCAGCTATTGTTCTAGTTAATATTCCAATTGATGTTCTAGTTTGTGTTCCAATTATTTCTGGAATTAACGTCCCAATTTGGTTCCGTTTGATTCTTCCGTTGTCGATCCCTCCTGCTTAGCTGTTATAGTTCTCTATTTGACTTTCCCAATTGGCGTATCTTAATTACTAGTCTGTTTTGAGTTCCAGTTAGCGTTCCAATGTGTTCCAATTTCTAATGTAGTCAATTTGTGGCTGCTATGCTGCATTTCCTCGCGCGTCAGCGCGAGTCTTTATATGCCAGACCACCAAACACGCAGTCTTCGCGATCCCCCCTCCCCCTTGTGTTGGATCATGGAAACGGTTTTCACATGTTCATCAGTTCCAACATGAAACCATTGGTTATCCAATAGGAATAAACGGCAATCACTCTGCTTAATAACGGCCATTGCGCATTCCAACTATCCTCCGCCACCGGCCATCGCAGCTCCATCTCATCCTCCCCAAAACCCCGTAATCATACCAGCCATCCCATCCCATTCGCAATCCTACTTGATAACAGCACTTTGACTTGATTCCCAAACGCTCTGTTTACTGCCCTTTCCCTCCCCCATCCCCCTCTTCCCGAGTTACGAACACCTTGAGATGCGAGATCACGCATTCACGGGTAACCGCTTCGAAGACGACACGTGCTGCGTTCAGATTCGGGTGGGGAATAACCTATATCTGCATTAAACAATGTCTCACCCCTGCGTACTAAAAGATCTGTTTTTTAGCCGAATCCCCGTTTATCCGAACGAGCTAAAACAATGTAATCCAGTACCGATCCCTGCCGCGGGCCGAACACCTGTCTGTGCGCGTATTACAAAAAGCGCAATTGCTTGCGATTAAGTGGAACTTTTGAGCACGTTTCTTACTCCCACTACCTCCAGACTGGCTGGCCCAAGCCCAACTAGGTGTTTTTTTGGATGTTTGTTTTTGTTAGTTATCTTCTCAAACTATAAATTGCCATTTTTACTGTGTTCCTATATAGAGTTCTCGCTCGCGCAACAAAATCATGCTGCGCGTGCAGGTGCAAATAATGGTATTCGACTTCAAACACAATACTGGGGGCCTTGGCTGCAGTTGTCAGCATGTGGAAATCGATAAAATTCTTCGGCACTTAATTAATAATATTGGTGGGAATCAATAAATGGGTTCTCGATATGATGGGGTTTTTATTTTTAGGCAAGCGCGGGATGTTCTTCCGAAGTGGATTTTTGAACTTTGCTTAAGTTAAATATCTGTTTTAGTGCAGTACTTCGTTGTTCTTAATCATATGGAGCTCATTCAGCTCGTATTTGGTAGTTAGTAGTTTTAAATTGGTTAGTGGTGGGAATTAGTATTTGACAAACTGTCGCGTTTCGCTTTCTCGCGTTGGAAAAGATTACAAGTCATGAACTGTCTTTTAATATTGGTTACATATTCATTTTAAATTTTGGTTTTGAAGCTTGTGTTGCATATCCTTGCTGGGTTTGGTTAGTTAGTTTTTAAATTAGTTAGGAGAAATTAATCATGGTTTAGTTGAACTTGCATGGCTGAACTCATTTGTCGTGTTTTAACGAACGTGAACAATATGATGTCAATTTATATTGAACACTGATTTGTTTGGTAAGACTTTTGAGGGTTCTGTAACATGCCTATTTGCTAGTTTTCTCTAGTTTAATTAGTTAGGAAAAATTATAGAGGTGCATTTTGTTGAATGCGGTTGTCGCGTTCATCCAAAATCCGCGAGATCTTTGACGTAAATATTGCATTGTCATCCTAGTGACGATCTCAATATTTTTCTACCAGATTCTTGTGTATCTCAACTAACTATTGCAACTGTATTAGTGGGAATTAACTACTGATGGTTTAGGAAAACACAGTTTGTTTGATTTGACGCGCAAGTTTTTGCGTCGCAGTTCTCGTCGATGAGAGAAATTTTTAGAGGACTTTGGGGAGGATGGGGAATTAAGAGAGTGTTCGGATCGAAGTGGATTCGGAACGATTTGTGATGCAGTTGGGGCATATTTGGGGCCATTCCTCTTGATTTGGGACCTTTTTCGGTGACCGGCGACCGCTCGCTGCCAAATGGTGATGCGGCAGCCGCGAAAGCGGAGTGAAAAGGAGAAGAAAGAAAAAAAGCAAAGTGTGACTGATAGTCGGTTGCAATGGAAAGGCAAGATGAAGAAGAAGGGTAAATGTCACGTGATGGGATCATGATTGGAACGGATGGGTCACTCTGGTCCGGCCCTGATGGCCCTCGGAGTACGGTCAAATGTCCAGCCGTGTGACAGATGGAATGGACACCGGCTCGTAATTCAAAACCTCCCAATGGACCCTGGGACCCGAGGACCTAAGAGGACCGGGGCCACCATTGAGATTATTCCCTGTGACAGGTTGGCGACTAATGAGCTCCACTGTTGAGGCTAAATGTCTATCAGTGACGTCACATCCGCATCGATCACATCGCGAGACCTCCTCCTTAACAACCACAGGCTTTTCCCAATGCAAAAATATCCCCATTTATGAACTACCCTGTAAAATGTTGCTGTTTTACCTTCTCTGTCGATCTGTAAGCAACCTGCAGGATTTATTAAGATGGCCTGCAGAATTACCATGGGTTACGTGAAGTCTTCTCAAGAAATTTGTAAATCCTCATCAATATTATTCTTATTTAACATTATTTATTCAGTTGTGTTTTAATCCTGCAGTAATACTGCAGAGATGATGCAGGAGTGCTGCAGAGATGATGCAGGAGTGCTGCAGAGATGATGCAGGAGTGCTGCGGAGATGATGCAGGAGTGCTGCGGAGATGATGCAGGAGAGCTGCGGAGATGATGCAGGAGAGCTGCGGAGATGATGCAGGAGTACTGCGGAGATGATGCAGGAGTACTGCAGAGATGATGCAGGAGTACTGCAGAGATGATGCAGGAGTACTGCAGAGATGCTGCAGGGTGTTTGAATGACATTTGCAGAATTCACATTTCAGTTTTCTATTTCTTGTTCTAAAAATTATTTTGGAATTTACTGAAGTATTAAGTGGTGGCGTTTCCGCATGAGCTGTTGAGCTCCTGTCAGATCTCATGCAGGAATACTGAAGGCAATCTGCAGTAGTTATGGAATTTTATGTCTGTGAAAGGGTTTTGTATGTAATCATTAAGTTATCAGGCATTCTGAAGGGAATCTGCAGTTGTTTTGTCAGTATGTTGTTGGGTACTCGATGCTGGATTTTGCAAGGTGATGTCCTGTAGAACTTCTGCATCAGATATGCATGAGTTCAAGTGCGAATTGTTCGAGTTGTGAAGGAAATCTGCAATAGTTTTGATATTGAGATGCGGATTTTGTGAGATTCTTGCAGGAATGCAGTACTACTGTAGACATGTGCAGTTTCTGTAGTTGACCTGCAGAAGTTCTACATATAACCTGCAGGGTATGTGAAGATGTTTTATGTTCCAATTTTCTGCTGTTATTTTCTGCAGAATTCCTTCTTTGATCAATAATATATATTCGTAAAAGTATTAATTATATTTAGATTATTTATTTTGATTTGGAAAAAGTTCTAAATGTGATCTGCAGCAATATTCAAAATTCTGTTTCACGAAATCGCCGCCAGGTGGTAGCCTGTATCAGCCTCCGTTAAAGACCCAGTGCCTTGTTTATTAACATTAGCAAAACAAATACTAAATTTATGTCTTTAACAAAATATAAAGTTTTGAATTGAATATGCGCATCTTTCGATGAAAATGATGAGGTTGTTATTGATATATATTTCTTGAAAAATAAGTGTTATAGCAAAGGGCACAATGATCACAGATCTCAATTATGTTGCGCTGACTGAAGCGCGAAAACCCAACCGATAACACGCAATACAAAAATACAACTTTTCTCCAAAGATAACAATGAAGGTGTAAAGGAAAAACGAAGTTGGTTTCATTATTTTCAGTTTCTTACCATCTTTATTTTCGATATCTGCCAAGGAAAACAATCTTTTCGATACTCGCGACAACTTTCTTCCTTTTCCTTTCGATCAGAAGAAAAATATCCAATCAATTTTTTGCCTTTCATTGTTAAGTGTTATCAAAGTTCGCCTTTCTTACCAAGACTTTCTTTAATTTTCCACTGAAACTCACAATTTTGCATTATTTTTCAAATTTTTGTGAAATATTTTGTCAGTTTTTCGGTTTTTTCACATAATTTATCTTGGTTAGCATGGATTATTCGGAGAGGAATAAGTTTCAGTTATTTTCAAAAAAAATCTGCAGAAGTGATGCAGAACAGTTGCAGGATGCACGCAGAAGTCCTGTAGATATGCTGCAGTTATTTGCATAATACAGATCTGCTTATGTCCGGAAAATTATTCTCATAATATCGTGATTAATTTGCTAAACTTCTGCTTTACGCATGCAGTGATATCTGCATTATGCGTGCAGAAGTGATGCAGAACAGTTGCAGGATGCACGCAGACGTCCTGTTGATATGCTGCAGAATTTTCCATAATACAGATCTGCTTATGTCCGGTAAATTTTTCTCGTAATATCGTGATTAATTTGCTAAACTTTTTGCATTATGCGTGCGGTGATATCTGCATTATGCATGCAGAAGTGATTCAGGATTGATGCGGAACTCCTGTGGTACTGCTGCAGAATTTTGCAGAATACGCGCCGATCTTTTCATTTCCGCTGACTTTTTTACGTTGCATGGTGATTTCTTGATGAATTTGCTAAAGTTCTGCGCAAGTGAAGCAGAATATATGAAGGATACACGTTTGCATATCTCATGCAGCATTCATGCAAGTATACTGCAGAACATAACCAGAATTGCTGCCCTACGTACAGTATGCTGCGAAATTAGAACCTTCCGACTGAGTCATTCGACAAAATCCTGCAACCAAATTTGCAATGGTTGCTGAATATTATATTATTTCCTGTGGAATATATGCAGAATTGATGCAGAACTTAATGTTCTTATGAAAAAAAATCACTGTGATCATATCCGCATACATTCTTAATTCTCAAAAAAATATGCAGGACATCGGCGTAGATCAGACGATGTTGAAAGCAATTATCTTGCAAAGATTCTTTAGATATTATACAGAATATCTACATGACTTCTGATAAGTTTTATTTTGTAATTTTTTTAATTTTTCTTGATTAATTCGAAACAAAATCTCGTCGTTTGTCACGCCAGGATGAATCATTTCGGGGGCTGGTCCTGTGAAATATCCTGCATGACATTTGCAGATTTTTGCCCAGGAACATTTCAGAACTTGCCTTGATCTTACAGATGTTGAAATATGTTGCAGTGGTGGAGTTTTTGAAATTAAGCGAAGAGCCGTTCACGTGTGTTTGTCGCGCAGCGATCTCACGCGCGTGGTCAGCGCCGCTTAACGGAACAGCATTACGTGTTATTGTGTTTTTGTACGTTCAGAACCGTGTCAGATGATATAAGGGTCGGCCGAAGACCTTTCTGACACGGCAATCCATCACCGATATCGTGTCCGACAAATGGAAAGATGAACAAAGAGACAACGGCAGCCGATCGATGCCCGCCGTATCGGTCCATCTGCACCGCAGCTAATTGCTCTGAAAACGCATTTATCACCTACACATACAACATTATTCCCTGGACTTGTGAATTTTCGAACACCCTGGACGGACCGCGCCAAATCGATGGCGATGTTTTGCTTCAACGGACGAAACCTCGTATGAATTTTCAGAAAATCCGGATTTACGAACATTCGAATTTTTTTCGAACGCGGTGTTCGAAATATTTTTAGTGTTCCAATATCCACTTGGAACAGTACGGTATGGTTTTTAAAAATGCAGAAATCTCCATTGATCTTCTTTTGAACGTGGTTCCCATGTGTGGCGTAGTGCAAAGTGCTGTCCACCTCACTGCATATTTTTGGAACAGTTTTTCGAATGTTGCATTTAATTGGAACGGAATTAGAACTGTAATGCTAGTGTGGGAATGCCGACGCTTTGGATTGGCAGAAGATGCAACATGCGTGCATCCTTCATCGTTTGTTTCTTCGCATACATTCAGAGCAGTGTTAAAGCCAATTTCGGAACACATGCTGCTGTGTTCGAAAATCTAAACTGTTGTTTCTTTGTTTTTTAGCGGAACTTTAGCTTCACGTGTTTCAAAATTCAGTGCATCTGTCATCATCGAAGTTCAGAGCAGTGTTCAAACAAATATTGGAACACATGCTGCTATGTTCGAAAATCTGATCTGTTATTTCTTTGTTTTTTAGCGTAACTTTAGCTTTTCAGTCGTCGGCTTCACGCGTTTCAAAATTCAGTGCATCTGTCGTCATCTAAGTTCAGAGCAGTGTTCAAGCAAATATTGGAACACTTTGGAACGCAGTGTTTCCTGTTCGAAAAAATAGTAATGCCTGTTATTTGTGGACACTGACTTTTCGATCGGTCAACGTGTTTGCGGGTTCGATGTTTCGGTCATCGCTCGTCTCCAAGATTTGCGATTCCGTTCCAATTTCGAACGGTTTACAGAGGCTTTTCTCTCCCAAATGAGGTGTATTATATTATTTTGCTTTGTCTGACGAATGAGTCCTCGTCTTCCCGTCGGCCTTTGCACGATCCACTTGCCACGAAACGCAAATTTCGTTACAATTAAACATTAACGGTTTTTTTTATATATTTTTTTTCTCCCTCTCTCCTCTCCACCCTCGTTTTTTTTTATATCCTCATTTCCAGAAACATCTCCCTTGCCCATTGGTTTCCATGGAAACGCCCTGACAATGCGCAAAAAAATCCCCCTTATATACCAAAATAAAAAATGGGAAAGAAAAATGTTTCTCATTTTTTTTCTCCCCCCTTTCCTTCCTCTCTTTTGCTGAACATGGAATTATAAAACGATGTTGTGTAGCCATCAATTGTTATTTCTCCACAAAACTCACCTTAAAACGCTGCATAATTAAAATCCTAAACCGAAATTAAATGAATTTCTTCTCTCGGTGCCAAGTAAAACCTGTGTTCGTAAAACGTAAAGCGAAACGCGCGAACTAAATTCAAAATAATTTGTTTTTTCCAATAAGAAATATTTCTTCAATTCGTAACATCAATTTGCGCCCATTTCACGTTAATCACGTACTAATGATCATTAAAAACTGAACTTCTGCTCCGGTTTGCTCTTAAATATCCGCTATTCGCGAATGCGATGCGAATTGCGGACACGTAAATTCAAGTCTTCCGCAATTATAACATACATCTGCCATTTCGCATATTACACATTAAACAACATAAACTTGTTTATTTTAACTTAATTACGTACATTTTTAATTTATATTCTCTTAAATTTTCTGTTGCGATTGTCCAAGCGAACCTGCGCGTCAACGTTCAAGTTCAAGTTTGCGATCAACAAATAATTGAATCAACTTTCAGTACTTGTTTCAACGCACAGTACAATGTATCTCATTCTGGAATTGGAATTGAAATTGTGACTGTTTTTGGAGCTGGAAATTACGATTTGCCACCGCGCGGCTGCGTTTCGCGTATCGTGCCGCGCGTACCTTTGGCGCGCGAAGGCAAATCTTGGGGAAAACGGATTGTTCTGGATGCCGAACAGAGAGTGGCAATGACAGAATGTATGGAGATAGAGAGGAATAATAAGAGGAGAGGAAAGTGGTTTATTAATCATGGGTGCAGCCGTAGAGCGCGGAAACACAAAAGGTCTTTGGAGCGTTTTTCATCCATCTGGGTGGAGGTTTTTGTTAGCTTTGATCTTTACTGTTCCCTTCTTTTGTTGCCCTGGATGGCATGGTGGCTAAGGTTTGTGCTTCTACTTCTGCTAAGTCTTGTCCACGAGGCCCTTTGCTTCTTCTTCTTATTCTTCTTCTTCTGAAAATCATATCCCGGATTGGATCGAGACACGGTGTTGCGTTTAATGAAAGTACACATTGAACTACTTCTCGCGGACAGATGCGATCTCGCATGCGAATAACAATGCAGATGTTTGCTTTCTTCTCCCGGTCCAATTGCCTTTTCCTCATCATCATCATCATCTTCATCGGCAATCTTCATCTTGCGTGGGAGGTGCCCTTTCGTGCGAACCGCGCGAAACGGTGAAATCGCGAATCACTCGAATTCCCTGGTACAAAATTTCATTCATTGCAGCTTGAAGTGCTGTTGCTAAAAATGCCCACCAGGGGGCGCCACCTGGTGCATTCCCCCTCCCCCTTCACCACTAGATGGCGCCACCTGCCAGCGTAAGACCCCTCCTAAACCTCTCATCGACAACTCATCCGCGGACCGTTGCAATGCATTGATAGGTTTGCTGAAACGCCCGATAGGTGGAGCTGCTTGGGAAGATGACAGCTAGGTGGCGCTGCGTAAAAGCGATAGAGGTGCTGTTGATTTGCGTTTGGAAGCGGCAGCCATCGCGGCGCACGTGAAGCTTTCTCGGGAAGCGGCTAGGCGGAAGATAATGTGCAGTTTGGTTTAGTGGGCCGCCAGGTGGCGCCATCTGTCGGTTCCCCACCTCCAGAGGGAGCCACATGAGATCACTAAGCTCTGTTAGACATTCATAGAGTGATATGGTGTTCGCGGCAAGTAAAGCGCGGTCATGCGATTTGCTATTTTCCGAAGCAGTTTGAGATCTAGTGGGCGGCCATTTTGGATCTAATGTCGGCCATTTTGAAGCAATCCTGCCTTTAACTAGTATACTAGTTAGTTCTTTAAGATGTAGCCATTAGAGTTTGTCGAAATGCGATCGGCAAAGTTGTCGATGAAACCGTCGCGAGTTGTTTCGAATGATTCGGAGTTGAAACAATTGGGGGGGGGCACCATTTTCGGCGGCCATCTTGGAGCATATTTTAGCATTTAGCCAGATCTGCGAGTTGGCAATTAACGATCGGAAATAAAAAGTTACGGCTGAGATATGTAACCGTTACGGCCCGGAGTTTGCCGGGGCTCGCTTCGTTTCGCGGCTTTGGCGTTTAGTCGAGTTTCACTAAATTCAGTCTCGTTTTCCTCTGTCGACCGATATTTTGTAATCCGGCGATTACTTATATGCCTCGTGACGTGTGCATATACGTGTTTATATATTACGGCCTCCGCAGCGTAATGAAAGCGGGGGACGGCGCGTTAACGAAGCAAAAACCCCGTTTCGATCTCTTGCAAACCCGACAAAACAACATGCACTGACTGAACTACGAGCAAGAAACAAGCATAAATCGTGCGATTAATAACTAATTGGTGCGCCTTATGCGGGTGGGCTAGCGCGTTTGCGCGTCGCGTGACGCGGGGAAAATTGAAACGAATGCTGTGCTGGGAACGGCGATGAATTTGGGGGATATTAGGGCTTCAGAATGGATTGAACCCCTACGATACAACATCAAACAGTTTCGATACAGTCTTAGATCGGTTTGAAGCGTTTCGATACAGTGCTAAACAGGCTCGATACAGTCTTGGATTGCATAAAAACGTTTCGATACAGCTTTGAACAGCGTCGATACAGGTTCGATACAGCTTTTGATTGAAACTATACGTTTCGATACGGCATAAGACAAGTTCGGTACAGTCTTTTATTGAAACCATACGCTTCGATACAGCGCTAAACAGTGTCGATACAGTCTTTGATCGGTTTGGAACGTTTCGATACAGCGCTAAACAGTGTCGATACAGTCTTTGATCTGTTTGGAACGTTTCGATACAGCGCTAAACAGGCTCGATACAGTCTTAGTTTTCTTGAAAATGTTTCGATACAGCTTTGAACAGCTTCGATACAGGTTCGATACAGCCTTTGATCGAAACTATACATTTCGATACGGCATAAGACAAGTTCGGTACAGTCTTTGATTGAAACCATACGTTTTGATACGGCATTTAACAGTGTCGATACGTGTCTGTACTGTCTTTGATTGAAAACATTTCGATACGACACTAACCAATGTCGATACAGCCTTTGACACAATACGTTTCGATACGGCTTAAGAAAGCGTCGATACAACTACATTTGATTCGATTGAAGCATTTCGTTACACTCGGATTGGATGGAAATGCTTCGATACAACACTTAGCATCTGATACGTCCTCGTTTGGCTTTAAACGAAGTCGATATATTTCGATATTGTTGATACTGTTGTAGATGGTATCGATAAAGTATTGAATATAGTTAATACATCGTTCTACATTGAGCTTCAAATAGAATCGATACATTGCACACGCCTTTGTCTGGTTTCTAAAACATTTTGATATTTCGTAATATGGAATTCATATGGGCATTGTATACACTCGATACATATCGATACGCGCAAAGACAGAGACGATACATGCAGATACAGCCTTTCAGACTCTGTATGTGTTTCCATACGGTTTCATGCAGAATCGAAAAACCCAAGATGGCCGCTTTTTTTGTAATTCTCTTTGTTGTTCGATAAATAAAAGATGGCTGCCGTTTTTTGAATTCCCTTTGTTCTTTGATAAATACAAGATGGCTGCCAGTTTTTTCCAAATTCTCTCTTCTCTACCAGAAATCCAAGATGGACACCGTTTTCTTTAAACTCCCTGTGAACTTTAAGAAGCTAAAGATGGCCGTTGTTTTTCGAATTCCCTTTGTTCTTTGATACTTCAAAGATGGCCGCCGTTTTTTGAATTCCCTTTGTTCTTTGATAAATACAAGATGGCTGCCGGTTTCTTACAAATTCTCTCCCTTCTTCCAGAAATCTAAGATGGACACTATTTTCTTCAAACTTCCTGTGAACGTTTTTGAGAAGCTTAAGATGGCCGCTGTTTTTCGAATTCCCTTTGTTCCTTGGTAATTCAAGATGGCCGCCGTTTTTTGAATTCCCTTTGTTCTTTGATAAATACAAGATGGCTGCCGGTTTCTTTCAAATTCTCTCTCCTCTACCAGAAATCCAAGATGGACACCGTTTTCTTCAAACTCCCTGTGAACTTTAAGAAGCTAAAGATGGCCGTTGTTTTTCGAATTCCCTTTGTTCTTTGATAATTGAAAGATGGCCGCCGCTTTTTGAATTCCCTTTGTTCTTCGATAAATACAAGATGGCTGCCTGGTTCTTTTTCAAATTCTCCCTCTTCTTCCAGAAATCCAAGATGTACACCGTGTTTTTCGAATTCCCTTTGTTCTTCGGCAAATCAAAGATGGCCGCCGTTTTACCGACTGCTCTTTGTTCTTTCTAGCTTCCTCAACCGCGGTTCCATGTTCGTTTTCTCATCCGGCCACGTAAGGGCCCTTCTCGGGGTCTCGGAGTCCTTTCGAGGCGACCGTCTTCTGGACATCGGCGCAGGGGACGGTGGGGTCACTTCCAAGATGGCGCCGTTTTTCTACGAGGTCCACGTCACCGAGATGTCCTCCGTAATGAGGAAAGTGCTGAACGCGAGGCACTTCAGGTAGCTTCTACTTCTTTACCGCTAATAACCCGATAAATAATGAAGTCTTCCCTGTTTTTTTTGTGTGTAAGCGGCCAAAAGGGCTGGTGTCTTTTTGGACAACGTACAATTAAAACTTAATTATGACACTCATTTCGGCCCTTTGCCCGCGAGCGGACCAGTTCGGCTTCCGTTCATCGCAAACTGGGGTAAATTGCACCCGGTGTGAGTAAAAAAATTATAATAAATTCCCCCCAAAAAAATTGGAAAAATTAAGGAAGAAAACCAAGTAATCGGCCGTAATGATAAGTTGGAAGAAAAAGAGGATAACGAACTCGGCGCCGGCTAAAATTGCTTGCCGAAGGTATTTTAATACGGAGAACTTGCGGCACGATTCTGACCCACACACCCAACCTCACCTTGGTGAGAAATTGGAGAAATTGGTCCCACATACCGCAAATGAGCTTTATAATAAGAAGCGGAGAAAACCTTAAACGTGCGGAGGAGCCGGTAAGACCCTTCGTCGCGCTCGCGTAATATCGAACCGGACCAAACTCAACTCTTGTGTTTTACTTGCATCCTAATTACGATTTGAAATCGTATTGAAAATAAAAATTACATTCATATTTTGTTTCTATTCGGCGCAAGAGGCAAAAACAAAGCGTAACATAATGCGCGTTGACAAACCCGAACGCGGGGTTCTTCGCAATTAAGCCGTTAAGAGTTGGCATTTATTTGAAATACTGTAACATAATTGACATTGTTCGGGTTGAAATTGCAGTTTGTATCGATTGATTTCCATGTTTCGGAGACAAAAAGGAGCGACGAGAGGTTCGTTAGATCGAGCGGTTCGTTTGACGAGAGACGCAAATTACGGTTCCTTGCTTTCTCTCTGTCCTTGTAATTGGCTAGTATCCCATTTCCGAGCTTCATAATGATAGATCCGTGATCGGGAAAAATTTCGACTCCAAACAGGAAGGGGGGGCTTTAATAACACGGCTCGAGGACCAAACGGGGCACTTGGCGCGCAACCTGTTGAACACCCTCGAAGACCTTTGCGGAAAAACCTCTTGGCACTGGGTTGGTTTGAGATTTTCTCTCTCCGTCTGTCTGAGTCTCTTTTCAACTCTACAAAACGAAAAGAGGATTTCCATGCCGCGGCCCAAACGCGAGGATTACGCGTTGCGATTCGCGGCCAAGCGCAAGCAAGCAACGCTGCTCCTCGAACCTGGTAATGAGAAGCAAGGAGTAAGCCTCTGAGGGGCTTAGTCATTCCAGTGTAATTGGCAAAAGAAAACGACCAAAAAACCTGGCCGTCTCTCAACTCCCACCCCTTTTTTCTTCAAATAATGCGGAGGAAGAAAAAGAAAGCACCGTTCTTCAATTGCGAGCCGTATTTGTAATTGGACGGTACGGAACCCCACCGAATCCGGTTCATTAAAAGCAGATTATTTTTCCTTCTTTTTTTTGGAAGTCAGTTGATTTTTCCTCGTATAGCACATTCTCATCTTGTTTTTGTGTCATGATGTCTTCGTTTTGCATTTCGTAGGCAACGCGTTTTCGCACGTGCAGCGACAATCGCGAGAGAAGCCGCTCTTCTTGCGCTGAACGGCAATTTGATAACTCCATTTTTCATATTTGCTGCACCGTCCTTCCTCGAACTGTTGTGATCTTTTTCTTTCAGGGAATATCCGAAATGTCCTCTCGATCGCAAATTCACGTTCGGAGAGTCACAGTTCTCGCAAAGCTTATAAATGCTGATAACTCGTTAAATAAGTGCCGTATATCCTCCTAAATATTTGTGTTTTACTTACTAATTGAATGTTTCGTACTCCTTCATTCTCTCATTTTAGTTTAACCCCTATCCACTTCATCGTTATTCAATTTCCTTATTCGTATAATTGTTTTAATTGCGCATTGCCTTATGGTTTACCTGTTATTGCTCTTCGTATTATTCCTTTTTTTAGGCTTTTTGCTCTATTTTTTGCTTAAATTCTCGTTTCATTTCTTCTTGTTTGAAAATGATATTTAGTTGAGAAGTTATGTGTACTTTGCTGACGACAAAATATATTGGGATAACGAAACAAATTCTTGTTCTGCGACCTTTCGCACCAAATATTATTCGGTGTTAACCTAGCCTTTTGAATTGTGTTTTACAATTTGAAGTTAAATCATGAGTTGCAGCTCAGTATTCCATCAATATGGCATCAACTGGTATATTCACGCTTATTCACTTCCTTCAGGCTTTCTATTCACTCTTATTCATTTCCATCAGTAATATTCATTCCATTCACTTTCTTTAGTTATGTTCATTTATTTTATTCTATTCACCCTTATTCGCTTACCTGTTATGTTCATTTAATTCATTCCAT
>WWPM01022866.1:0-41026 GCA_023279145.1 Glomeris maerens
GTTCCGTGAACATTTATCTCTCTAGTAACAAACCAGAACTAGTGCCAATCACAAAAGAAATGTTAACATTAGCCTGAGGTGCACATGCATCTTATTTAGCATACCTGGATGCTGAACGTGAGAAAACACAATGGGATAAAGAGATGGAAAAGAAAGAAAAAGACGGATTCCTTCAAGAAAAAGAACGTATTAAAGGTTTCCTAGCTTAGAAGGAAACTATTAAGCAGCTTGAAAATTATTTGAGTAAAGCAAGAAAGGAGCATAAAGATCAACAACAAATGGCTGAAATGCTTGTAAATGAAACAAACTTAAAACTAAAGAAGGGGTTGGAGAAAAAGGATTTAGCACTAGTAAGGGTTGCACATGCAATGATCCAAAGTGCCCAGGAATCTTAAAAGCAAGAAGCGCTCGAGAAAGAAGACAGACAACATTGAAAAAACTCAATAAACACAAAGAATCGTTGATCTCTGCAAGTGTTGCTGTTAATGTGAAACGAGCCAAGACAAGTTTACTAACAAATTTTCAGGAGGGAGGCCCAAAAACGCCGAACTACCGGAGGCGCCAGATAATCGAAGGGCTGGATTATCGAGGGAGGAAAGTTACTACTATTTCAACTTATTCCAAAGCGAAGGACGACTATGATCACCGAAATGCCAGCGGGCAACAGACCAAACTGTGTGTTGTGCAGTTTTTACTGCTGCTATGCTACGAAACAGATTTGCACTCATCCTTCAGGTTTATCAGATTTATGATAAATAAACACGTGCTCAACAAAAGGCAACAGACAAACTTGCAGCCACACATTAAGTTTGGGATAGGTTTGTAGAAAATTGCAGGAATCTTTTCGAACCAATTGAAGACATTACAGTAGATGAGCAACTGGTCGCATTTCATGGCAGATGCCCAATGAGGCAGTACAAGAAATCAAACCCAACAAAAAGCGGGATAAAGGATTGGGCAACTGCTGATGTGAAAGCCTCATATTCGAACAACTTGCAAGTATCCATTTGTGAGATTGGTTACTAGCCAATTGCAAGAAACTGATCTTTTATTATTCTACAGAACTTTTTTAATATTGCAGTAGTCATAGTTGGTCACTTTTTCAAGTAAAAGTCACTTTATCAATGCTTGGTCACTTTTAGTCACTTTTCAAAGAAATTTTACTTTTTTTATACAAGGTGCGTCCAAAAAGTCAGTAAAATGAAAAATTTATTGAATAACATGTACTTGCATTGTAAAAATAATTTTGGCAATTTAATACAGTGAAAAGGGACATTCAAATGATGTATGGTCACATTTTTGTACCATTTCAAACATATTTATTCAAGTTATCCATAAAAGAACGAAAAACAGGTGTCCAAAACTTGTGAAAATGCAAGTACCGTAAAACTTCTTATTGAGCCCTGCCTCTAATTGTGCCCTCTACTCCAATACAGCCCGGGTAAAATAAAACGAAGTAGGAATAAAGCCCTGCCTCTAATGCTGCCCAGGGCAAAAACCGTACACTGCATTCAAATGAATGACAGGCTAATTTAACCGATATCGATGCACGGATATATCGATATAACGTCTGCTGGCTTAGATAGCGATAATCTTGCCCTCGTTTTCTAAAAAAAATTATTTAAAGCTGCCGCAGGTCTGCCTGTGAATGTTTCACGGGCAGCTTTATTGCATGCATGCAGCAGGTATGCACATGCCACATAACTGCAATGTGCAGGTCTACAATAAAACTGCCAGTGAAACATCCACAGCTTTATTGCAGACCTGCAGGCTTGTGCCAGCCAACAATTTTTGTTAGGATTCTATGAGTCTCTTGCTTCTGCTCTTCACGACACTCTTTCAGAATCGGAAGATAACGATTTCGACAATTAGATGGCACGATGTAAGGTCCATGTTGCATCCATGTATTTCGTCATGCATTTCAGAAATACACCTATAGGGGTACCAACTAAAGAATAAAACTATGCCCCGCCCATTATTCGTCATGAAGTCGCTTCCACCAATGGGAATTGAAGAGTTGCTTATCGCTTACTTTTGCCTGTTCTACTGAACAGGCCGCGTTGCAGTGCTTGAAAACCGAGATATCTTGCCAGGAATACCCAATCGAGCATTTCTAGATTCCTATTGGCCGTGAGGGGGCGGGGCATAGTTTTATTCTTTAGTTGGTACCCCTATAGTCATAATAAAGTTGCACTTGTTTCATTCATTTACATTACCGGTATTATTTTTGTTGCGAACAATTGTGTTTACATTAGAGCCCTGCCTCTATTATTGCCCTCTACTCTAATTAAGCCCGGGTCTCAAGACTGTCTGAATGAATAGAGCCCCGGGGCTCTATTATAAGTTTTACGGTACATGTTATTTAATCAATTGTTCATTCTCCAGAATTTTTGGGCGCACCTTAAATGTACCGCAATGAATAATCATTTTAAATCTGTTTAGATGGATAGTGTTGTGGAGGAAGGCAACAAAGGTGCCCGGAATGAGCCGTGTTTTCAGGAACTGCCTCCAGACACCATCATACATACATTGTCTTGACATGTATACATACTATTGACATGTTTATAGTGATATTGGTGTACTGATATCGATATACTGATATTTATATTGACATATTGATATTTACGAATTCCCTAAAATCATGAGTATAAGACGTTCCCGTGTACAAATTGGACCATATGCAAACATCACCAATAATCTTAATCTGATTGTCTAAATAGATTAATGCAAGATTACATAACTACATAGCTTTGGAGAAATGCAAATGTGTTTCCTTTCCCATCTCATACAACACATCCAAAAAGTCTGTAGAATGATCAATTTTTTTTAAATACTATGTATTTATATTGTCACAATAATTTTGGAAAATTACAAGGGTGGTTCGGAAAATTACTTTTGTTCGACTGCAAATAGAGGAACTTGCCGCCATAAAATATTTTGATACATACATGTGAAAACTAAAGCTTTTCACTATTTTTTTGAGCATTGTAACCATTTAAATTGATGCATGTACCTACTTGTAATATTTTTTAGCAAATTTTAAAAATTCCTTCGGCATGCAAATTTGCCACTGAATAACTTCGATGACGATGAAGACATTTTATTTTCTGGTAGGTTGGTTGCATTATTCGGTGGAAAAATTGTGTGCAGAATAAATTTGAAAATTTGTGGAAAATATGGCAGGTGCTTCAATTTAAATGGTCACTATGAAAGCCCTGGGGTTGGGATAACAAGGGAAGTGAATGTGTCTTAAAATTCCACACAATGTGTTTTTTCTTTTAGAAACCGGTTTATTAAAATATGTTTATTAATCTGACTGAGTGCAATAAATGCTTTATGAATTTGTGTGCCTTTCATTGTGTTGGATAAGGCGTACCCCGTAGATAAGACTCACAGGTCATGTTTTCATTTTAATAATGAATTCTTTACAAATTTATTGTATAAGACATGTCTTATGCATGCAATATCAGGGTGATGTTTTTTAACCTTGTATATAAAATACGTTTTGTATATAAAATATATACTAAATATTCTATTATAATATAATCACAGGTCATATCAATCACGGTGCTGGAATTCGTTCTAAGGGAAAAAAGGAAACCGAAACTCCTCGATAATGGTTACTGTTTTGTGAAGGACAAATCCAATAATTGCAGTATCACTTTCTGGAAATATGAGAAATTTAAATGGGGATGTCGGGCTTGAATCCATACCACGCAATATGATGTACATAAGAGAATTCGTGAGCATGCAAACCATGCGACAGATGCAGCCATGGTCAATGTGATCAAGGTGGTCAATGCAATGAAAGAAAAAGCAGCATCATCACAAGATAGTGGACATCAGATCGTTGCTGCAACATCGATCGGTCTGTCCCAAGCGGTTGCTGGTATGTTCCCATCGCCCTGTAGCATGAAGCGCACAATTCTAAAAATCAGGCAAGGTCACAATGTGCCACCTCCAAATCCACCATCTAGGGTCGAGCTTGTCATCCCGGAAGCATATACAATTAATTCCAATGGTGATGAATTTTTGCTGTTCGATGGTGGTGCTAATCCCAGTCGCATTTTAATATTTGCTACATGTCACAATTTACGTACAACTCCTGGCCATATCTCAACATTGGTACATGGACGGGTCATGCAAAACTGTTCCTCCATTGTTTGAACAATTATATACCATCCAAGGCTTTCAATACAACAATGTTATTCCTGTAGTGTTTACGTTGCTGCCAGATAAGTCAAATGATACTTACACCCGCTTCTTTAGTCAGTTGAAACTGCTGCATCCTCGAATCACACTGACATCCATCATGACTGACTTTGAAAGACCTGCGATCTGCGCAGCTAAAGCTGAATTTCCCAACGCCCGAAATCGAGGCAGTTTCTACCACTATAATCAATCCATTTACAAGAAAATCCAGTCGAACGGTCTTCAGCAACGCTACAATACTGATGCTGACTTTGCCCTCCAAATGCGTTTGCTCCCTGCTCTTGCCTTTGTGCCGACAGATGAGGAGGTCGATGCCTTTAATCAACTAATTAAAACCGTTCAGTACCCACCAGAAGCTCAGAATATATTAGACTATTTTGAAGACATGTGGATCGGACGTCCACAAGGTGGAAATCGTTGCAGGCCACCCTTATTTCGCACTTGATGTGGAACCAACATTTCGGTTGTACATAAAATTGCACCAAGGATTTCCCGAACTTATAGGTCATTATCATCCCAAAATTTGGAAGTTCCTAAATAGTTTGAAATTGGAACAGCCAAAATGAGACAGCCATTGAGCATTACATCACAGGACAGCAGGCACCACCTCGTAAGAAGAGATATCGCGATTGCGCCTAGAGAATTAGAAGCATTGTTAATCAATACGGACAGATCGATTTGATGGATTACACTGGTCAACGGTAAAAAAATTGTCTAAGCTTTTTCAACTGATTTATGATAATGCTGTTGGGCTAAATCCAAAAATCACTGTGGTTTTGCTCAATCAGGTAAACTTTTTTATCTATTGCTACATGATGTTTTGATTGTAGCTATATTGTTGTATGCCCGCCTTATTTATGTAGGTATTCAGTTCTGTGTACATTGCTAATAGGTGTCCAGGCTGTAGTCGTCATAATTAGGCCTTGTCTTGTAGAATGTTCCAGGACTAAAGGTTTAAATGTAGTTCACTCAGTTTAGTCCTGAGTTCTTGAGTTGATCTAATGTTCTTTCAAATCGTTTCAATTCTGTGAGTCATTTTTAATTCTTTTGTAAATCTTCCTAGACTAGTTTGAAAGTTTATAATATAAATATTTGTAACAACTAAACGTCTAATTTATATACGCTATTGTTTGACTTAGCTTACTAATTAATTTTTTCAATAGGTAATTAAATGAATTCGGCCAGAAGATCTTGCAGAAATAAGCCCGATGTATTTTGCTACATATGTGGCGAATACATTCTTGTTCCTAACAGGAATCCATTAACATCTTTTGTAAAGCAGGCTTACCATGCTTATTTTGATATAAAGCTTGGTGACCAGGATAAAGGCTGGGCGCCACACATGGTGTGCAAGGCATGCACCGAGTATCTGCGTTTATGGACTAAGGGAAACAAACGTGGTCTTAAATTTGGAATTCCTATGGTTTGGCGGGAACCAACAAACCATATCACTGACTGCTATTTCTGCGCTATTGATGTGACAGGGATTAACAGAAAGAACAGGAGCAGCCTTAGGTATCCTGATCTTGAATCAGCACGTCGTCCTGTCGGTCATTAAGAAGAAATTCCAGTACCTGTCTCCGGAGAACTTCCCGACATTAGTGATGAAGATCTTTCTGGTGTCGAAGAAAGTAAAGACGATGAAGTTGTTCTTGACAATGATGCTCCTCATCCTTTTTCCCAAATGAAACTAAATGATCTAGTTCGTGATCTCGGCTTGTCGAAGTCACCTGCCGAACTGTTGGCATCCCGGTTTAAGGAAAAAAACATCCTTTCTTGCAGTGCTCGTATCACTTTCTACCGTGACAGGCATCAAGAGTACCTCCCTTTTTTCTCTACAGAGAAGGACTTGGTGTACTGTACAGATATTGCACAGCTTCTGCAAAAGCTTGGAGTGACACAGTATCAACCAGATAACTGGAGACTATTCATTGACAGCAGCAAGCGATCGCTGAAATGTGTTTTGCTACGCAATGGCAACCAGTTTGCCTCTGTACCTCTGGCCCACTCAACAACACTGAAGGAAAAATATGAAGCTGTGAAGTACGTGCTGGAGAAAATTCGTTATGATCAGCATGGGTGGTTAATTTGTGTTGACCTCAAGATGGTGAACTTTTTGTTGGGACAACAGTCTGGGTTTACCAAGTACCCATGCTTTCTGTGCATGTGGGATAGTAGGGACAGAATTCAGCATTACACGAAAAAAGATTGCCCTGCTCGGGAGGAATTAGTGCCTTGCAGAGCAAAGAACCTTATAAACAACCCTCTGGTGGACAGAGACAAGATACTCTTCCCACAGTTGCATATCAAGCTTGGTTTGATTAAACAGTTCACCAAGGCTCTGGACAAGAATGGTGGATGTTTCACATACTTGTGCCATGCTTTTCTAGGATTGACCAATGAGAAGTTGAAAGCTGGCATATTTGACGGTCCGCAACTCCGTCAGCTCATCAGAGATCCAGACTTCGAAAATTCAATGAACGAAGTGGAACTGGAAGCGTGGAAGGCTTTCGTTCTGGTCGTGAAGAACTTTCTTGGCAACCATAAGGCCAGGAACTACGCAGAACTTGTCACTATTATGTGGACTGCATTCAGAAACCTCGGATGCAACATGAGCATCAAAATGCATTACTTATTCTCACATATGGATAGGTTTCCTGAAAATCTGGGGTCAATGAGCGACGAGCAAGGGGAGAGGTTCCATCAGGACTTAAAGGAGATAAAGACCAGGTATCAGGGACGCTGGGATGCAGTTATGGTGTCCGATTACTGTTGGAATCTAAAGAGAGACATCCCTAACGCTGAGCATTCTAGATGTTCGAAAAGACGGAAATTCTTGCCCTGAATTTTGAACAATGATGACTTAATATCCAAATAATAATTAAATTGCGTTAGAAAACATATTCTGTAAGAGGAAAATATAAATAAATTGATCACTTATGCTGCAAAATGCAATGGATTTAGTTCTGAAACCAGATTTCTACAGACCAAATTTGCACAAAAACCTGACCTGATAAAAAATAATGGAGGTCATTCTCAAACTTAGCAGTTTAAAATTATCTTAAATCAGTGAAGAAAAATTAGACTATTTAAAAAAAAAAAATTGTGACCCTGTGTTATTTGCGAGGGATCACTCACAATTACAATTTGTAGTTCTTCACGTGATGGTGCCAATATACATTTTCCATTATGACAATGTACAGGGCGTCCCAGAAAAAGTTGCCATAGTTTTGAAACCGTAATAACTTTTAACTAGGTTGTGCTGCACAGCCCACTGAGGCATAAATAGAAAGGTGAATCTTTGCTCTTTTCAGCGCTGCAAACCTCCCTGAAATCAGTCGAGTCATTCAGTCTATCGACAATAAGGCCAGACAACCTGAGAAACTTGAGTGAACAATGCAGGTCAATGTATAGATGAAAGTACTGTATTGAAAACTTGCGTGTTCCTTCAGTTACCTTAACTAAAACATTATCTGTGCTACATGTACGCCTCGGTATGACCACCTTTCTTGGCTATAACCTCACAGATACAAGCACATCACTTGTGGGCTTACTGCGGTGATTCTGTCAAGGACATCGAAGATCTGAAATCCAGGATAATGCGCAATTGAGTCCTTTGCAATGGCAGTCCACAAGTGATGTGCTTGTATCCGTGAGGTTATCACTAAGGATATGGTCGCAGTCCACACCTTCATTAAAGTAATCATTCAGCATATTTGTTCCAACTATCCAGTTGTAAAAAATTATTTACTTCTCGGATAGCGCCTCAAACCAATACAAAAACAGAAAGAACTTTTGAAATCTTGTTTATCTTGAAACAGATTTTGGAATTTTAGCAGAATGGTATTTATTCGCTACAAGCCATGGAAAAAGCCACTGCG
Organism: Glomeris maerens; assembly: GCA_023279145.1. Lineage (NCBI taxonomy): Eukaryota > Metazoa > Arthropoda > Diplopoda > Glomerida > Glomeridae > Glomeris > Glomeris maerens. The sequence continues at coordinate 8,094 of WWPM01022866.1, forward strand.
ATGGTATAGACGGAACTTTAAAGAGACTAGCCGCAAGAGCAAGCTTGCAGCGACCAATAAAAAATCAAATCCTGGCACCACGGAACTTATTTGATTTTGCAAATGAGGAAATTTTGGGAATAAAATCCTCTTTTGAAACATCTGATGAGGTTGAAAAATCACGAATCAAACTAATGGAAAGATTTTACAAATCAATTCCACTACCAAGAACCAGAGAAAATCATTCGCTTGTTCCGTTGGACGGGGGACATAAGAATGCGTCGGATCTCCACATCTTAAACATACAAAGATGTTCCAGTCCTAACAAGTTGTGTGCTCACTTAAGAAAGAGCATTGGAGGGTGTATGTATATCAAAGTTTAAAGCCTGCATGTTTGACCAGCATTGGTAGATGGCATGGTGCTAGACATTTCAGAGAACAGGCGATGCATAAAAGTGAAATTCATGCACCCTCATGGACATAGCAGTGCATTCTACTGGCCGGATGACCAAAGCAGTCATGAATATCGGATACATATGGAAGACTTAGTAATGTGCATCACTGCTGGGAAACCTTTAACACGGTTTATTATTTACCATCTTTCCTGCATTTCTCACATGATTAGTTTCAGAAATTAAATAAATAATAAATAAAAGATTGTCACATTTTGGCTTTTTTAAAAATAAAGAAAAAATAGAAACACTGCGATAGACACGAGTTTTATTACATAGTGTGTTTCAACATGTTGGCAGGTACATATTCGCGCAATCCGCATATTTTTATGACCTGTTAGAAACTGGAAATTAATTCTCAAACATAGCGTTCTTCAAATATTCCAATATTTGACAGTCAATATCATAGGGGTTTCAAACAAATGGGAAGATTATACGTGTCAGGATATCTGTCGGTATAAGTGGTTATGCTGGCACAATTAGAATTTCAAAATATATTTTCCAACCGGAAGAACACTAGCTCAAACTTCAAAAAAGTTACAAGAAATTTCTCACTTTTGACCCACCGTAGGAAGACATCTTACGTGATTCGACAAAAATGTTATGTAACATTTTATTTAGTACTATTCCTAGCCTTCAAAAAACGTTCTTATAAATTTATTGCGGAAATTTAAGTTATAATGTATGCTAATAACGTGCAAAAATTATATTTTTTTTAAAAACATGGTGCGCACTTTTTGTTCAGAATTTCCTGATTTCACGTGGAGTGACTGTGACAGTTCTCAGAGTACAGGAAAGGAACCAGCTTGCTACGTTGACCTGTGTAGCTACTCTGGATAGATTTCATTGAATATCTATTTTTCTCATTTTTGTTAATTGAGATACAGAATTTGCATCTCAGCAAAAATCATGATTGCTTATTCTGTTGTAATAATGTTACTAATTTGGTTACCTCTCCTTAAAGGTCAGGCGATGTCGCAAGCGCGTAATTACCTAATTGAGTGTTAGCACATGTTTCTTTGTTTTGAATCACGTGGGTCCTAAAACTTGATTCGTTGGGATCCGCCCTTTCAGAGGTTATATATTACCGATCGTTCATAACTTTTGTTAGTGTTGTTCGCACGAGCTCCTTGGGTCGGTTCAACTGACCACGGATTATGTCACATCCGTAACATGCGAAGTTATGTCCAGTTCATCGCAGGTCGATGTTAACTTAATACATAATGAAATGTCGTCAACCGCAGTTTTTATAATACCACGAATGTATCGACTACCGAGGATTTATCGCTAATAAATACACCAGTTAAAATTGAGCTTCGATGTGCTGATCGTTTACGGAACTTACTAGACAGATTCTCCTGTAGAAAGGAAACGAGCTTCAACATAACTACGAACCTTAATGCCTCACTCAGCTACATATTCTGCGTTTGCTTTTTTTAAGTAAACTGAAAGCAGCAGCGCTTACAGAGAAGATCGTACTTGGCACAAGGGATTGTTGAATTATTTCCCAGCTTAGAGATCAAAAGAGGGAAAGGATATGTTAGTAAATGGTCACGCTCACTTCGGCGCCTCATGTTTCGGCGCGTCGCACTTCGGCGCCCATGTTTCGGCACGTGATCGATTCGGCGCACTTCGGCGCGCCCAATTATTCGGTTTGTTTTCAACTATTTAATTCAACTATGTAATAGAAATAGAATTATCAATAAAGATTCGTTTTTAACATTTCCTAGGTTTCATTTATCTCAACCAAAAACACACATGCACACATTTATTGTGCAAAATCTATACTATTACCAAAAATATTATCGGTATTAATGAAAAATTTTTACTTGTGATTGGTTATTTCGTTAATCGGGTCACCTCGGATAATCGGGTTTGGGACCGTTCATAAATCACGTGATCAACCGAGGGGGAGGGGGGGGGTTACCCGAGTGCACACGCATCGATCACGGGGAGGGAGGGGGTTCAAGGAGGGCGATCACGTGATCACCCGTGATTCCTGGAATTGTTTTTCAATATTGCGTTTATTCAGCAGTGAATGGTCAGGATGCTTCAATGGGTAAAACTTTATATAGCTTTTTGGGTCACAAATAGATGGTGCCCTGTTCAAAACGCCTTAAGATAAAGCGCCTTAATAGTTAGCCAATATACACCACGTGTATACACCAATTTTCCAAGTTTAGGCATTTTGCAAAGCCTAACTGAGGTAAGTTTCTTTTGTATGCATGATAACACCTTTATAATACTGTTTCTAATAGTGCAGAGTCCTTAATTTTCATGTGATGCTGACTCTAATAACACTGTTTGATGACCCAGCAATATGCCTTCCCGTTACGAAGAGTTTTTCAAGTCATTTCAAAAGGCACATGTGGAGAAATATCCTAACAAGTTGAAACTTCAGGAAGAATGTAACAAACTATGGCGGATGCATAAAAATGATCCTAAAATCATTGAAGAAAGTATTAACAAGTGGACTGCAAAGTCAATTGCCTTGAAAGCTAAGGCCCTCTCATTTTGGAGCCGACAGGTACTTATAGCATGTGAATAATGAATTTTTAAATAATTTAAATGTAATTTCACTTCTGTAAGTTCTCTGTATCTCTGATAAATTTCCATCTTCACTTGCGGATTTAAATACTTATGTGATAGAGGGAATTAAACTCAGAATTTTCCAACTAAATCATCAAAAAATTATGTATGAAGCATCTTTTATATCAAAGAAAAACTTTCATTGAAGGCTTAATTACTGCTTTTTAACAGTGATACTGCTGATATTCTAGCAATTTTGGAATATTTTACATAGCTGCTATTTAAATAAAGACACTGTGAAGATATTAATTTTTATTTTTCAGGCATCGTATTCAAATATCCCAGCGCGAGCCCCCGAACAACCATGTCTTGAAGACAGCAATCCCAAAACTGTATTTCTGTGCGAAGAAAAATCCAGTGTTGAGGATGCACAACAGCCATCAAAAACGGCAGACACTCCTGCTCAAGACAAGCTGCATAAAAAAATACTTGCAGCTCGCGCTGAGCTCAGAATTTTAAAAATAAGACGAGACACGGGAGTTTCTACTGTGGAGAAGAAAGATATTGCTAAAGCGACAGAGCACCTAAAAAAATTAGAAGTTTCGCTGAAACGGTTGAAAAACAATGCGGAAAACAATCGGCGACTTCGTGAAAAAAAGAAACGGGCAGCAGAAAGCTTAAAAGAAAGGCACCCAGAAGCTGCAAAGGTACTATGTGTCCGCGAAGAACCTGGTCGTCCAGCATTAGAAGAAAAGTATACCGACCTACTCGAAACGCTGAAAAAGATTGCAATATTTGGAGGAGCCGCGGACAACAAGCGTCGATCTGATACAATTCGAAGTTGTCGTACTTTGAATGACTTAACTGCTGCTTTAAATGATGCTGGGTATGACATCAGTCGATCAGCGGTTTATATCCGTCTTCAACCTCGAAACCCCCGAAGTAACCAATCTCGATTTCACCACACAACAGTTCCAGTGCGGCTTGTCAAACCGCAAAATGATGCGCACAAGCAACATCAGGATACGCATTTTGCCATGGCATCTATCGGTCACCTGGAAGAGCTTGCTACATGCCTCCCGAAAGATGTATTTTTCCTATCTGCAGATGATAAATGCCGCGTACCGATTGGAATTACAGCTTGCACTAAGCAGAGTCCACTCCTAATGCATCTTGAATATAAGGTTCGCCTTGCTGACCATGATTTTGTAGTCCAAGATCGTGCAAAATTCATTCCGAGTGTTTATGGTGCTATGTTGCTCGGTAATGGTCAACCCGGTGATCCATCCCGTGTTGGATATAGTGGACCCACATATATAGCCATAAGGTCAGGACGGCATGATTCATCAATGGCAAACAGCCACGCAAGAGACTTCAAACGACTGCTAGAGTTGGATAGGTTTAGCAGAGGCCTCAAAGGGAATTGATGGCACTGTGAAACCAATAATTATCATTAGAGTGCGGATTTTACGTGCATTTTGTGCGCAACTTTACTTGCTAAAATTAGCCCAAAAACATACAAAAACGTACACAAAAATGATGTCCAAATAATTCCAAATGCAATTAAAACGCTTTTCTGTAAGATTCCTAATCATAATACGTTCAGGAAAAAAATAAGTGCGTGCACGTAAAATCCGCACTCTAATTATCATCATCTGTGATGGAGGACCTGACGAAAATCCACGCTATTTTAAAGTTCAGCAAAATGCCATCCAGCATTTTCAAGACTATAACTTGGATGCGTTGTTCCTGGCAATGAATGCGCCAGGACGCTCAGCTTATAATCGCATCGAAAGACGAATGGCCCCGTTGAGCCGCCACTTGGCTGGTGTTGTGCTTCCCCATGAGACCTATGGAACTCACATGGACAAAAACGGAAAGACGACAGATGAGTTGCTAGAGAAAAAGAACTTTCAGGCAGCCGGGGAAACACTAGCGCAGCTTTGGCATGGTATCACGATAGACAGTTTCCCAGTTCATTGTGAATACATTGAACCAATGAAGACTAACGATGCTTTTTCCGGCGTAACAGAGGCATGGAAAGCGAAGCATGTAAGAGGCTCACAATATGTGTTTCAGGTCGTGAAGTGTGGGGATGTCAGCTGCTGTGGGGAGCTCCGCAGCAACATAAGATCAATTCTTCCGTCTCGATTTCTGCCGACCCCAATACCTGTAGGTGACAGTTTTGAGATTTTGCCTGAGGGTACATTCTTGAAACTTTTTCAGACACAAGTGATTCCCAAATCTTGTGATGAGCCGTACGACAAGTTCTGCCCATCACTTAAAGATGTGATTTCAACAAGGATTTGTGCAGCGGCTGACTGTATGATGTATTTCCCGTCAGTTAAAGCGCTTGATTTACATAGGAAGCAAATGCATACGAAGCAATACAACCCAAGTGTAGTTTCAAAGCTTCGTCCTAAAAGAATTGCAGCAATACGGCAGAGAGAAATGATGGCCGTTTTGGTGAATGACGAACTAGAATGGATTGACGAAGATCTGTGCGAAATAAGATCAGAAGGTGTCACTGAAAACAGAGTGCCGCACACATTGCCCGTGCTGTGCGTTGAGAAAGCGCTTTTGCCAGTGTGGGAGAACGATGGATGAGTAGTGTGAACTCTAATTATCCGGATCGCATTGAACCAAAAAAAATTCAGTCCTAATATCATTTCATAAAACCAACGAGAAATGTACTAGATTCGCTCAATAGTTATTACTTGCATGCGCTGTATTTAAAACATTTAAACGCCCGACTCATTAATAACAAATTGTACTGTATGTATTGCGTAAAATATAAACATTCCTTTTTAGTCATTAAAACCATTACAGTATTGACACTTTTGCTGTATTCTGTACAATTGTTGTTCTTTTTTTTACAGAAATTACCGCTTGTTAATTATTATCTTATTTTCCGAATGGGGTTCAGTCCCAACCAGTTGGTATAATTGGAGTTTTACTGAATCTCCTCAAATTAACCATTATCCAGCTGATCACTGTACACGACGGGGGGAGGGGGGTCCACGACCTACATCACGCCGTGATCACCATGGGGGGGGGGGGGGGGGTCAAAATATCCAAATATATTGATCACATGATTTATGAACGGTCCCTTTGTAATGTTCTAATGATAGACAATTGCTTAACTCCCTACAAAATATTTCTAAAAATCTTTTACACTATCAAAATTTCAACATTTTAACAGCCCTATTAATTTACAGCTAATACAAATCACATTATATTGGTCAAGAAGCACATAAAATTAATATTATGATAGACCCATACCTTCTTGACTAGAGAAATCACAGGAGAATGAATGTAATACATTGTCCGTCACAAATATAGCAGCTTGATCAGGACTAGTGGTCATATGACCTAGAACGGCCAATTAGACCTCAGCTCATGGAATGTGGAAATGTTATTACCACACCTGATGACTCGGCAATTATACAAGAAAAGTGAGAGGGGTAAAATTTTAATGAATGAAAACCTCAAAGCCAAAATTATTTTCTGCAACACGAATTGTTGATATTTCAAAAATGTCCCTGACTGCCTTCAAAATTCCCTGACATTTCCCTGTTTTCCCTGACCACTTTAAATTCTCGGACTTTTCCCTGTTTTCCTTGTCTATGGCCACCCTGTAGTAAAGGCATTTCTGCCACAAATAGGTGCTGACAAAACTTGCGCCAGAAAGCATATGATTTTTTGTGAGGACTGTCTCGACATTTGAGAAGTGAACATAGTGAGTTGTTACTAGAACTTCATAATTCTGAAGCTCAGTTTGAAGTTGTTGATAAAGATGCAGATGATGTTTCAATGCAACAGATTTTTGAAAACTAATCACAAGATTTGGCTGGCCGAAATCAGCAAGAAATCAAAACTCTGTCTTGTGCCGTTATCGGTACTATGAGAACAGCCAACTTGCCATACTCCAAGAGAGCAAATGTCATGCATCAAACTACTCACATTAATTGTATGATAATTGTATCTGCATTTGCTCCAGAGAACATTGCTAATTTAACAAAAGAACAAAAACTTCCTTTGCAACAATTGAAAAAACCGTTCTCAGGGCTGGAAAGCGAGTGTCAAAGTCGTTGGGCATTGTGCTGTAGAAGAGATACAATCGTTAATTGACATTCCAACGACATTATCTTTTTTCATTTGTTGCTTCATTACAACATTTGAGCAGCATTGTTCATTCTGAAAAGTATTAAAAGTATTTTGCGCAATTGAGTTATTGTACAGGTGAACTGTTACATGATTATAGGGATTCGATGCGTTTCAAAACTAATAGATTATTTGGAGAACAGAGAAATGCTATATAGATAAATTTGTATTGTGATGATTTTGATGTTGCAAGTCCGTTAGGATCGCGCAAAGGAACTTATAAAATAGGTGGTGTTTATTATATGTTAACACATTTGCCTCCTTCCTTAAATAGTCAATTCCAATATATACATCTGCTTGCAGTGTTCTATTTGAATGATTCTAAAATGTTTGGTTTAAATTCAATATTTGAAGTACTGGTTGTTGATCTTATTAAGCTAGAGCTTACTGGAATTTATGTAAATTTTCAAGAAAGTAAGCTTAAAGGAACGATTGTTCATGTATTGACAATTTGGCTGCAAACTCTTTATTCGGTTTTGCCGAGTCATTAATGGTGAATCCTTTCACTCGGTTTCTCAGAAATTGAGTGCTATTTCAAGTAACATTCATAGGATTTCTTATCTGACTTTAAATGAGGAAAATACACAATTTAGATCCGACTTGTGTGACACAAATGGTTAAAAAAATACAGCAAAAGATTTCAAATAAAAATCACACAACCTTGCTTTCGGTATCTAACAAAGAGAATAACATTGTCGTTTAATAGATTGATGAAATGTTCCTTTATTTTCCGAAAACATGGAGTGAAAACTAGTCTCTATATTGGCCAAACTTGTCGCCAATTTAAAATTCGTAGAGCAGAACATTTGAGAAATAATCCACTCTCCTAATTTAGTATTAATTTATTATGTAGTAACCACTCCCCACAATTAGCCAAATCGTTGGTCCTTGACCTTGAGAGTAGCTGGTTCAAACTCAATGTTACGGGATCACTCTATACCGGGTAGAAGTAAAGTTCTTTGCCACCCAAAAAACTTTTACATTGTTCAGAAAACCATAATTTCTTCTAGGTTGGAAATGGATAGACTCTTCCTCCAATTCTCCAACGAAATTCTGGTTTTCTGACCAGTAGGATTCCCTACAGACAAATTAACACCAGAGGATTACAACTGCTTTCCTCCCCTTCCAGAATTTTAGTATTATGTAGAGTGAAAGAGGTATACCCAGATGCCATACCCCAGTGATGAACCCTACTCAGCAAACCCTGGCTAACACCTTGCTTGAGAGCCAGGGAAGATTGCAGTCTCTGAAAGCTCTGGGAGAAGACGTAAATTGTTACAACAGGATGCTAGTTCCTGAGATCCTCCAGGCCTTTTCTCTAGAGATGTGTCGCCTATGGATGGCCAATGCGAAAAGGACTTCCAAGTCTGCAACCAACTTTGCAGAGCTCATGTCCTTCCTCAACATCGAGGTTGATAATGCTGTTAGATTTTGAACTTTAAAAGGAAAAAAAAAGGAAAAAAATACATTGGGAAAATAGAGTCGCTTTGGTTTGTGCTTTGTTTATGCTTTATCCCCTTGCATGGTGTTCGTGGGTGGGGCATTTTGTTTTCTGGTACGTTTGTTTATAGTAAAAGGGCATAGGCCACGTGAGTTATTAGAGCGATTTTGTAAGCAGTGTATTATTCAAGACTAAATAAAAGCTTGTAGTTTTGCTGAGCAACCGAGCTGAGTGGTTTGTTGCAAATTTTGCTCCGACTACCAATTGTCACAGTGGAGGAATCTACACATCGGGTAGATGTCACAAGATTCCACAAATGCCCTCTGTGCTGCAAAGCTGAAGGGAGACGAGAATCTGATGGGCGCTGAAGCCCTCTACCCAGCATTCGTGTCTGCAATCCATTCCAAGGCAGCAATACCCAGGGGGAAACAACAGCCATCTCCATTTCAACCAAAGGGGAAGAACCAAGCAACAAAAACCGGCCTTCAGCCCAGTGTGCATTCTGCAATGATGTAAAGCACTTTAAGGCGACGCAACGCGCAACCATGCTTCCCTGCAATACAGCCTCCCCCTCTCCAGCTTGTGTGGGTGGTACATGTTTTATGAACTTAACATGACAAAATAAATTTAAAAAAAATATTAGCCAAAGAGACCAATGTTTACACTACAACGCGTTGCTTCGATTTTCGCAATATGTTAAGCCAAACAATAATTAAAAATTGTTAAAAAAGAGGAAAATTGACAGATTTGATCTAGCTACGGAAGTACATCTTTTCACAAAACTATTCACAGTAATCGAAAAAATAAAAACACAGTAGGGTAAAGTGACCAATTGTGGGCCACAAATAAATTCAACGTTGATAAAGTCCCTCTTATAGTGTTTGTATATGCGCCAATTAATATTAAACACGAAGAACACTTATTCACGTAAGAAATTCATATTTCAATTCCGCATTTCCTGAATTACAATTTTCAAAATTAATAGGTTTTCGGAAAATGGAAATTTGACCATATCTGGGCATGCTTAGACCAATTGTGGACCACCTTGAAAACAAAGCCACTTTGCCTTTGTCCATGCTTATTGGCGAATCCAAATATAAAGTATTACGTAACCAACAGATTCATGCTCTTTTTTGCTAAGCATAGATTAATCTTAAATTGCTAGGCTCAAATAGTTAATAAAAACACCATTGCACTTGTCCAGCCTAATCAAGTGGCCTATTCGTCTTAAAAACAGTGATTTCTCAGCCATGCCGCCAAAAAGGAGCTTTTCTGTGGAACTAAAGATGTAAAAAACAGCAGTAATAAACAAAATTTGCAAATAACGCCTCCCCCCAAAAAGCGCCTCCTCCTAATGAACGCCCACCCCAAAAACGATTTTTGTGAAATAAACGCATAGGCGCTTATTAGAGGATTTACGGTACCTTTACTTGTATATTGTTATTTCTTAGGTCACTAAATAAATACATAAATTACTTTAAAATCAGCAGATAATTACAAATATTAGATTGATAATTATTAGCAGGAGAGATGGGGGCTGTTTCGGATGAGGGTTGGTCCGGACATATCAGTTTTTTCCTAAACAATATCGATTACGATGATTGTGATACTCTCCACCAGATGGTATTTTGATATACTTCTGCTGCACTGTGTTTTGGTAAACTATGGAAAAACGGTTAGTAAAATATATCATATTTTCTGTTTTTGTTGGTTAAATTTTATTTTAGCATTTAAAGGTGAACTGACATTGATTTGTAACCCCCCTTGGATTTTACACCATGCAATGTACGAATAAAATAAATACTATGATATCTCTTCTTTTATTTTTAAAAAAATTATTTAGAGAGTTATTTACGTTTGAAGTTTGCTTGTTTTTGGGCCTGTGCGGTGAGGCTATAAGGAGAAAGAGGCTAATGTGTAAAGCCTGTGGCATCAAATGTGGCTATGAGGATTACAAGCACATGTGCAGCTGTGCCACGTGCTGTTGCAATCGGTATGCCATACTCGCAAAAACCGGTTGAAAATTTTGACAGACTGGTTCCGCTGGTTCCGATTTCATGTAACTTTGGCAATTATTTATAAAATAACGAATCCGTGGAAAATTCCAAAAAAAATTGGCAATACTTAGAGAAAGCTTCTTAATGCTACATAAAAGTTTTAGCCGATTTGGTGAGGCAAAATATTTTCTGTCAGTTCACCTTTAAGTATTAGCAATTAGTGAATTTGCAGACCGATGAACGCAGCAACCAGAATTCTATGAAATGCAATAAGGGAAGGTAGAAATAGCTTATAATTGACAGTGTTTAGATTTCATTATTCACGCGTCGTTAGGCCTAAAAAATAATTTTTTGTTAACACGTGTGATGGGGTTGATTCGGACACAATATGTGGGGTTGATTCAGACATTGTCCAAGGGTATGAAATTTGTTTTCTGCGATCTCGGAACAAAGCCAATGGATATTTTGTCTTACAAAATGCTTATTTAACATTTGGTGTTGACTTCAGACTTCTAAATGTTCGTTAAATATAGTGGCCTAAATGTAAATTTTATTCTTTTTAAAAATGTCTAAAACTGTTGTAAATAATCCACCATGTGCCAAAATAGAGTTGTGTTTATTGTATAAACAAGCCTTCGTTAAAGTATTTCACAAATAACTCTGGCAAAGGCTATTTTGTAATGTCCAAAAAGCAACCTTGGTGATGTCCGAAGCAACCCCCATCTTAGGGGTTGGTTCGGACGATGGAAGGCTTAACAAAATTGGAGTTACCAGTATGACATCAACATCAATTTTGAATTTCAAATACAGCATTCAGTAGTAAAAGGTATGTGCTTTAAGGCAATATAGAGCTTATAACAATTTCTTTTGTATTTACTTAGTAAAAAATTAAAAACCACAAATCGTCCGAACCAGCCCCCATCTCTCACATGTATAGGGGGGTCCAACAATTGTGACATCATTTTTAGGGGGTCAGACGTGTGACAATGCGTGACATGGGAGGGAGGGGGGGTTAAAAAAAGGGCCAAATTTAGCGTGACATCATTTGTGGACGGCCACTTAGAGTCTGGGACGAGGACCACCTCAGACTCGGAACCCCTTCAGTGGAGTAGGTCACCTCTACACCCACACTCAACGATGTCTGCGATGATTCTGAAATTCTCTCCCCTTCCTCTCGTTCCACTTTCATGCATTTGAATCACAAATGGAACGAAATGGAGTTTGGAATTTCTGGTGGTGTGGCTCGTGACGTCACTAGTTTACCACCTAAATCACCCCTCCCTCTGGAGGTGGCGATAATCGAACGATGTGGGGGGTAGTTTGGAACACATTTGTTACAAGTGTGCAACACCCATAGACCCCATTAATTGAAGCTCGGTACTGATTTATGGACCCTACATTAGGGAAATTCTGGTGAGAAAAATTTGAAGATCTTCACCACTCGCTCTCCTCCTTGCAGCCAGTTTCAATTTCTGAATGATACAATTGTTTAAAAAAAATTGTTTGAAATGTATACATGCTATTTATCATTGGAATTTTTCTTCAAGTTTGTTTTCCACAATAATTGATTATGCCAACTCCAATTTTGGTATAAAAAGTGGTGTCTAGACAGGAGGTCACAGATTATTTCGTCACATGCTCGTTGGCCACACTATAACGGTCACAATGAAGTAGCCACATTCATTCCGTCATACTTTAAACGTCACACTACTTTCATCATATTCATTTCGTCACACACCATTCGACACAATGTATTCGACACATTCATGTTTGTCACACTATAAATGACACATTGTGTTCGCCACATTTGTTTTGTCACATTGACTCGCAGTAACAAATTCATAGCATATTTTCGTTTCTTTCTGGCTACCTGTCCACCTGCTACCAATTGTTCAATCCTTGCTTTAGTCATAGCGCTTCAGTCATTATTCTACAGTCAATATTTTGCAACATTTTAATCTGAAAAGTTTGATTATACTAGGGCGTTCAAATGAAAAGGTACGAAACGGCGTAAAAACTAAACCGGTGAAAATTTCAATTTCCCACTTTGGGGTGACATAGGGCGACATCTAAGGATGCGAATGTAAGGTGCAGCATGGTTGTGTGAATGCATGGGCTCCGGCAGATGCCACGGGCGAGAAGGAGTAAGTTGTGTGTTGCATCCAATTGAGGCAGTGCGCGTATATCATGGGATACACATTGAAAAGTTCGACAATTGGGGACACGGTGAAATACTGGTTCCTGGCACAGCCAAAGGAATTCTGGGAATGGGGAATCTTTGGGCTCATTAATCAGTGGGATAGATGTGCTCAAGCCTCTGGAGATTTCTTTTAATAAAGACTTTCATTACACCCACAGTGTCGTTTCGTACCTTTTCATTTGAACGCCCTATTATATCCGGGTTCAGGACCAAAGTAATGAATGATCCAATCTATACAAGGACTGGTTTGAAGGTTTGGTTTGAATACCATTGAGATCACCAAACTGAAATGATAAAAATTGATGAAGTAAATAGTCAGATTTTTACATATTTCAGAGAAACATCATACATTGTTTTGATTTTTCAATATTATTTGTCAATGTATGTAAATAAATATAAATAAAAATACAACAAATCCGCAATTTAATGTGCCTAGTTTGTTGCGGTGAGTCAATGTGACGAAATTAATGGAACGAGCTGAGTGGCGCCTAAAGTGTGACAGAATGAACGTGTCAAAAAAAGTCATGACGACTGTAGTCTGGCGAAATTAATGTGACGAACACAGTGTGACGTTGAAAGTAGGTCCACTTTACTGTGACCGATATAGTTGGCTGGCTTACAATTAACACCCTCTCTCCTTACCAATATACCTATAATTAGTGGGATTATAGAAGGGTGAGTAGGGTAAAAAATATTTGACCGCCTACACTTCTTGTGCTTGTCCAGCTATAAAAGAATAGTGTCGAATATGGTACTTTTTGCAGCAAGAGCATGGGGCCAGGATCATTTTTAGGGGTGGTTGGAAAATGTGGTCGTTCTAGGAAATGAGGGTGTGACATCACAGTCTAGTAGCAAACACACTCATTCAAAATTTGACACTCACAAATGTGTAATTCAATTGCTTAGCGCTAAATAAAATGACAAATAAAAGCTCAACTACAATTAAAATTATACGCACAGTATAATGGTTTCAAAATGAAAACAAACGCATTTTTATTTGCAGTATGCTCTTAGATCCCCAATTCCATGCAACGGTATGGTAACACTTTATTACTTTTTTGAAACAGCCACATGAATAGGACATGAAGTGTCACAATTACGTCTTGTTCGAATTTTCTCTAAAGGTCTTGTGATCGTCAAAAAATTCAAGTTAATGTGACAGATGGCTACATTTAATTGTAAATTTGTATGCAGAGAGAATTTGAAAATTGAGGGAAAATATAAATGCTTGAATAGAAATGGATATCATCTTAAAAATAGTAGTAATCTGTGGTTTTGAGACACTAAACAAATTATCTGTATTTATCTTTATTTATAGCAAAACGGTTATTACTTTAAAAATTGCCCTTGTAAATACAATTAAATTAACTATTCTGGGGCTGGGTTTGCAAATAATAATGTAAGGGCTAGTCAAAGACCAATGTTAGTAGATAGTAGCACGGATTATATACGTACTTACATGAACAGCGCACTCCAGCTTACGGCCGGGCGGATCAAGCGATGACGTCAGGGGGCGTGGCGCGAGCTTTGCTGTGCAAAATGGCGGCCTGCAGCTGGTCTGATGGCAGCTGCTATTTCCAAGACGACTTTGATAATACGTAGTTATAATAATATTAATAGTTGTAATAATTATTATTATTATAATACTAATAATCATTATTAAACATTTATTTGATTTCCGAAATAAATATTTCTAATTTCGATTATTTAACAAATAATGATATAAATAACTACATTTATAATGGTAATTAGAATCACAATTTTAATTATAATGGTAAATTTCACTTTAACAAAGTGCACATTATTAAAAACCAAAGTAGAAAAGTCTTCATATGGAAATCCATTTTTGGCGCTTTCCTGACTCGTGTCTTCTCGAAGGAAATGCAACAAAGAATACATCCTTCATGTAATCTTTTGCAGAATAGGTGCTGCTGCTATTGCATGTCCCATAGACACAGCAGCGAGCCATTTTCAATGTATTTTACCGAACACAATACGAAATACACTACAATCGATAGAACGAATTGTAGGCCGCCATTTTGCACGTGATACGTCATAGCACGTCATAGGGAGGTCACGTGACTCATGTTGGAAATCCGACGCCGCCGCCCATGGGAGAACGCTATCCATGTAAGTATATAATCCGTGATAGTAGGAACGGTTTGTCGAAATCGCGAATTCTGCGCTCTCGGCCAGTGATTGGTCCACGTCACTGATATGACATGAAACCACGCCTCCCATAGGGTACACATTATTTCTCTGCATCTATAACTTGCGCATTTCACAACAATATCGGGAATGAGTGTGCACAGGTGAACATTTATTCATACCGTAAAACTTCTAATAGAGCCCCGGGGCTCTATTCACTCAACAGTCTAGAGACCCGGGCGCAGGGCTCAAATGAAAACTTACAGTTGTGTGCAACAAAAATAATACCGGTAAGGCCCCTCATCATAAATTAATAGATTCCCACCCAGAAATCGACGAAAATGCATGCACGTATGCGGTTTTTGTTTTTATTTTTTTTATTATAAATTTCAATTAATTTGATCACGAAGTGGCACTGAAACCTCATGAAGCCCCAGCCCTGATCATCATCACAAATCTCCAATAGTTTTGCCTATAAAACGATCTGACTCGCGTTTTTGTGTTGATGCGGACACAAGGTAGAATTGTTGCTTTTTCAGTCATATATTAATGAATAAAATTTTATTTTTGCTTGGAAAAAACCGGTGCGCGCGGGGACGGGAATTTATTAATTAATTATATGGGGCCAATGTAAATGAAACATGTGCAACTTGATCATTGCAGACCTACGGCAGCTTTAAAAATTTTTGTTAGGGACCGAGGGCAAGATTATCACTGTCTAAGCCAGCAGACGTTATATCGATATATCGGTGCATCGATATCGGTTAAATTAGCCTAAATCATTCATTTTAATGCAGTGTACGATATTTGCCCCGGGCAGCATTAGAGGCAGGGCTTTATTACTACGTTGTATAATTTTACCCGGGCTGTATTGGAGTACAGGGCACAATTAGAGGCAGGGCTCAATAAGAAGTTTTACGTGATTATATATTAAATATAAGTGTATCATTGCTTAACCCGTTCATTACCACACAGTTAATAATAGGAAAAAATCCCAACCAATGTCATATTTTATTTCTTTAGGACATTGTAACCATAAATACAACCATTATGCACATATTAGCGAGAGTAGACACATGACAGAAAAGAAAATACTATAGGGCTATGAGCAGTAGTATGTCTAGCATCCAAAATTAGCAGGGTTTTTAATGTTAGAGCTTCCTCTAGAGTGTCCCTTGGCGGGACACCATCTCACTTCAGTCATGATGTGCGAGAATACCTGACGGCTACATTTGGTGACTGATGGATTGGCCGCGATGGACCCATAGCCTGGCCACCGCGATCGCCAGATTTGACATGCCTCGTTTTCTTACTTCGGGGAATCACGAAAGACCTGGTGTACGATACCCCTATTGGCACAGTGGATGACCTCGTGGCACGCATAGCTGTGGCTGTGGAAGCGATCTGCGAAATTCCGGGGGTGTTCGACTCTGTCCGGCGTTCCATGCTTTATAGGTGTCAGGCGTGTACTGATGTTGGCGGTAGTCATTGTGAAAATGTCCTGTGAGCTAATAATGCAAGACTGGTAGTATCTGGACACACATGACGGTCTGTTTGTTTCGTTGCACACCGCAAAAGGGGGCATTAGCGAACCCACAATGCACAATAATTGCTGCGATTTCCATGTTGACCCGTCACTGTTTGAAACTGCAAGGGAGTTCACGTATGAGCAGCCTGCTTTGTGTAAATCTGCAATGTAGCACGGGCAACAGGTCAGGGGGCTTCAAAGTACGATCCATACCGTATTACCAGCTAGTTTCCCAAAGCGGGAGCATTCCTTTTTCATGTCACATTTTGGTTCCTAATTGACAACCAGAGCATTTGCAGACATGGGTTCATAGGAAATTTATGTATTGTTTTCATGCAGGGAATATACCGTCAGTTTGTCCCTGTAATTCGGCAACTCTCTGCATATAGATATTTAGGTCTGAAAATAAATGTTGTTGTGAATTGAAGTACATGCTTACATCACTACATTGGCGACCCGGACATTGAACATAAGTCACTGGCAAATGTAACATTAACAAACAAACCGACGATAGGCGACACAATGACCGACGCCTCCCAACGGGTTACGAATGAAACAGTCACATATGCTGCTGTATAACCACCACCTTTTTGGACAACGAACTCGTCATTATGGTTCACACAACACGAGCCAGTTTGCTCTTGCAAAAATTATCACCGATGATACCAAATACATATAACCATGTGGTTGTGAGCTTGTCAGAGACAGTCGTAATCAACGTGCAAGAAATATTTCTAACACCCCCAACAGTTGACCAATATCAAGCACTTCAGGCTGCACTTATTAATTGCCTTTCACAATCAAGTACCCATCGGCTGCAGGAACTTCTACATAATGAGCAGTTCGGCGACCGAACACCTTCTCAACTTTTGCGCCGACTTAAGATGCTCGTGCAGGACGCCATCAAACACGACATTCTACGCAACACATGGTTATCACGGTTGTCGACTGAGTTGCAAAGAATTCTCGCCAAGTCTGATGCCAGCCTTGACCAACTCACTGCCATTGCCGACCGTATGCTTAAATTGCAGCCGCCATATGCTCCAGCATTGGCAATGAGTTCTGTACTTGCCCTTGAGATTGAAGCACTCAGACAACAATTCTCCGAGTTCTCTGCCAAACGCAGGACTTGTTCACGGTCGGCAACACCACGCAGACATACATGCTTGTACCACCAGTCATTTGGCATCAAAGCTCGCCGGTGCTGCCCGCCTTGTCATTTTAATAAGGACAACGTCGACAGGAGTCAGTAGTGGCAGCCTATGATTCCCATACCACAAGCTGTCGTCCCTTTTGTCACTGATTGGTCATCTAATCGCCAGTTCCTTGTCGACACCAGTGTTTACCTCAATGTATCTCCACAAGCGTTCTTCGGCCGCAGATCAGCCAAGAATGACACTTTTTGCTGCTAATGGCACGCCCATTAAAGGTCCGGATATAGTTGGTTGTAAGCCAGCGAACGTCGTCAGCCAACGTCGAAAAAGGGATCTAGAGTTGGCTATAGTGCAACGCAACGACCAACTTCACTGTCGAAAAACGTGAATGTTGAACGTTGACCTTGATATTAAACACGCCAAATATTCGGATGTTGACGGCCGTGTGGCGCATGCACAGTACGACATTTCTGTCGGCTGCTGAATACAATTCTGTTTTGTGAGAAGATCGAGTGTTGTGTTCAAGTCTGTTTTTATTATTAAGATTGTATCAATATTTTTTAATGCAAACAGAATCAGGTGGAATGTTAATTCGATGCATTAAAAACACATGCGCGGAATTGCGTTTCTTGATTATTAGCATTTGAACGTTGAACTATAGCCACTATGCCGTTCAACGATGGATTTATAATTTCTACGATGCAGTTGGACGTTGACGATGCACGACAAACTATATGCAGACATTAAGACATATGGCCACATAACACTTGCACTCGAATTCATGTTCATGTCTTTTGAACTCTGCAATGCCGCTCAAAATTTTCAGCAATTACGGATGAAGTTACGTGTGGCATAGACTACTGTTATGTATTTATTTATGGCATCCTCGTCTCATCGCGAAATGTTGCTGAACGCCTCTAGCACATTCGCACCCTTTTCCAATGCCTCAACTACTACGTCATCATTATAAATGCATCCAAATGCGTTTTTGGCATATCGTCTGCCAAGTTTCTTGGGTATTTCGTAGACGAGACAGGAGCCCACATGGACTCGTTTAAAGTCCAGGCAATCCAAGACTTTCCAAAATCCACGTCTGTCCTCAAATTGCGGCCTTTTCTTGGCCTTGTGAATTTTTATCGACGCTTTGTGTGCAATGCTGCGCACCTTCAACGCACACTTAACTCCCATCTTTTGGGTAATGCCAAGGTCACCGAATTAATCTGTTGGACTGCGGAGTCATCCACCGCCTTCGACGACCTCAAAATTCCGTGACAAATGCCACTCTCCTTGCAGACTCAGTGCTGGGTGCTCACTTCTCCTTGATGGTCAATGCATCTAGCTCCTCCATCGGGGCGTCTGTCCAGCAACATGTTAACTCTTAATGGCAGCCTCTCGCATTCTTCAGCCACAAGCTTTTGCCATCACAGCAGCAATGGTCAACATATGATCGCGAATTGCTCGCTGCCTGTGAATCTATCAAGAATTTCTGGTTTATACTTGAAGGCTGACAGTTCACCATTTTTACGGACCACAAGCCACGTTTGGACTACAACAAAAGTCCGAAAAAGCGATGGCTCACCAAGTACAACACCTGGACTGTATATCGCAATTCACACGCGATTACTATATATCGACGGCCCGCACAACATGCCCAACGATACTCTTTCCCGTAATCGCTGCTGTGCAAGAGGTAGATGATGAACTCAGATGTTTTCTCCTCGTTTACGCGTCTACGTCTCCAGCGCATTCCAGTCCCGGACATTCAAGTCCAGTTGTACTGTGATCGTACATGGGAATTCGAACATGGGGGATGGGGTGGCTGTGAGGATGGTATCATTTACACCATTCCTAGGTCACCGCCATTAAGGCCCTAACCACGATTGGCTATTGCTTTTCTGGCTTACCAATCAGAAACAAAATGGTATAATTTGAATTGCATGCAAGCTTTGCAACAACATACACTATTGAATCCTACAGGTAAAATCCTTTCGGAATCAATAGAAATTGCACTATTAAATCCTAATGATAAGACCTACAGGAATCTACAGAAATTGTATTAGGATCCTACTGTAAAAGACCTACAGGAATCTACAGAAATTGTATTAGGATCCTACTGTAAAAGACCTACAGAAATAGCGCTATTGGATCCTAGAGAATCCTACAGCATACTCCCATAACTTCTTATGGATATGCCCAATAGGACCCTATACCATCCTGGTTCCAATTAACTGTTAAATCCTACAGGATTATCCTATAGAATTCCTATATGGCTGCAATGTTTAAAGCATAGCGAATTTTAAAAATGATCCTATGGGCATTTTGGTTGACATGGTTCCGAGTGGAGAGGACAGGGTTGAGGGGAATCATGGCCGTTGTTTCTATTCGTCAGGGACGATTAGGTAATGTGAAACGAAATTAATCCTTCATTTTCTATTTTCTAGCCGTGAAAACCGAGCTGTAATAAGAGTGAGCAAAATCCTGCAGTCCCAATCGATTATGAACATGTTGATACTACTTTGAGAATCCAGTTCGCATTCGGCCCGAAAATGCGATGCAACACGTGACGCAACCACGCAACAAATTTGCCCGGGTTTTATTAGTAGAACAGGCGACGGCAGCGCCGGAAGCGGGAAAATTCGCAAGTAGAAGCAGAGTTTTCGTTTTCCCTCGGCGGGAATCCAATCAATCCAATCCTGGCCATTCTTGACTGAATCAGCTATAGGTCTTTGTTTCGCCAGGCATCCATAGTAAAGGGAGATGCGTTATTAGTTGTTAGGTTGGGTTTCAATTGGTTTGGAAGCGACCGATGGCGGCCGAGTTCGAGTCCGCCGATTTGGCGTTTGATTCGCTTTTGGAAGCCGACGCGGAAGCAGAAGCCGAAGCTGACTCGGATGATGACGTTCAGATCATCGAACCGGACGAAGAAGAGAAAGATGCCGAACCGACCACGGACGCCATGGACTTTTCCCCTTCCCTTCCCGATATTGTACTAGGTAATTAAACGCACTGAAATAATGATCGCTTGTTTTATTATTACCTACGCCTATTCAGATCTTGTTTAGTCCCAACGTTCATAGGTGGCGATACGATCGCATAAATTATCCCACCCTCCATTATTCTCCTCTCGACTCCATTCGGTGGGGGGTTGGAATTCATGCATTGGCTTGTCCTCGTTGAGTGGGCGTTTTACGAAGCCCGCGCGTACTGCACTGGCGGGCGGGTAGAGGTTATAAGGGGAAACGTGGCGGAACCAATGACCGAGAGTTGCATTCGTGGCCACTCTGCTGTCTATTTGCAGGAGGGGACGCGGAACCCGGCGGAAAGCGCGATTCTGGCCGTTCGGATTCGGAAAACGGCGCTGATGGTGCGTAGTAAAGCGATGGCATCATCCTTGTTTCATATTAGAACTATAATTGAGACTTTATGGTTTGATACAGAAGTGTTGTCCGAAACAGGGGTGACGGACGCAGCTTCAGGTAATAAGTCAGGTAATAAGAAATAGCCATCTTGAAGGTGTCTTATTAATTTCCACTGGGAATTTATTAATTGTAGACAATAGTGTCGAAACGTTTGTGAAAAATTTAAAATTCTGGGAAACCATTGGGGTTCAAGGAAGTAAATGTCACAATTGACCGCCTTCATGCTGCACTTTGAATTCATGAGTGAAAAATATTGAATTACCAACATAATTGAAGAAGTTTGAGTTACGGTTGTCACATGACCAAAGTAATCCCATAAAATGTGCTGCGAATTGTAAACGTAAATTTTCAAATGAGGATTTTAGGCTAATTGCTACTATACTCCGCTTTTGGAGTTAAAATTACGCATGGGTTCTTATTTGCCAACTAATCCCGAATTTCGATTAATTGAATTGAAAGTCACCGTTAATAGAAGGTATGAACTAAAAATACGCCAACCACTAGCTTTTCAATCGTTCCCCTTGGTGTTATCAATAATGCGAAAACGTTTGGCCGGCAGAAAATCCCGACGATTCTTCAAAAGTTGATGACGGTAAATCGACTGCAGAAGAAGACGATTGTCCGCGGCAGGAAACCAAAGCCGAGGTGAAAAGAGAATCGATTGACGACAAGGAAGACGAGGCGGAAGCTGCGATGATGGAAGCGGTATCGGAGGCAGAGGACGATAAGGAGACTGAAGACCAGTCGCAAGGGGCTTCGGAAGACGAGCAAGCGGACGACATAGATGCCTGCCTGCAGGTGTTGTCCGAGGTGGGAGAGGAGGAAGAGGACGAAGATGAAGTCAAAGAACCCGAGCAGAGTGCAAGATTGGTGTCCGAACCAGAGGAGGAACAGGAACGAGAAAGCAAAGATGTAGCCAAAAGCGATGCTCAAGAAGTGTCGCAAGACGATGACAATGACGAAGCAGAAAAAAGGGAAAATGACGACAAGAAAGCCGAAGATCCGGAAGCGGTGCAACAAGAAGAATTAATGGGGAAGGAGAGCGATGATAGTTTGCGAAAAGAAGAACAACTGGAAAAAGGGGAGACGTTTGAGTCGCTGGTGAAGAAAAAGATAACCGCCGAGGATGAATCGATTTCGACAGAAAATAATCGTGAGCACATTGAAAAAAGCGAAGCTGCTCCCATCCTGGATAAGAACACGGATTTCTTGGGTAAGAAAATTAGCAAGATGAGTGCATTTTTGTGCATGGCTCTGCTTGATGTTTTTTGTTTCCTGCAGAGTCTGAACCAACGCAAAGGAAGAGCGGTACTAGGAAAAAAAGCACGGCCGGAAAGGTTTCCACCAGTAAGTTAGCGCTGTACGTGACATCGATCGGACGGGTTTGCTTACCGATTCCTTCTTTTCGATGACCAGATGACGACGAGGTTGACAAGACGGTCTTCAAGTGTACCTGTTGCAGCACGCGGCTGCACTGCAACCGGTCCGCGATCTGTGTCCACCCAGTCCTGCGGGTCATCATCTGCGAGGTATGGTGGCGTTTCCGTTGCATTTGTCGCGTTCACCCATAACTCGCTCCTTTTGTGTTAGATGTGTCTGAATTACTACAACAGCGGTAGCTTCTCGAGCGACTCCACAGGCACGGACGAGCAGTGCCGGTGGTGCGCCGAGGGAGGAAAGTTGGTGTGTTGCGACGTATGCACCAATGCCTTCTGCCAATCATGCATCAGGCGCGAGTTCGGGGGAAAGGAGCTGTCGCGTATCCTCAAGGCCCCCGAGTGGCGCTGCTACGTATGCGACCCATCTCCCCTCGTCGACAAAGTCGCCCTTTGCGAGAGCGCACTTGCGGTCAAGAGGAAGGGGGACAGTGAAAGGGCCAAAACTGATGAAGTGGAAGCGAAAGCCGAGGATCATGGCTTAGGCGAGGGGCGCACACGTTCTGTAAAGAAGCCCAAGCACGAGGACAGGGACGAGAAGGTGGGCGCCAGCCAAAGCGAAAAAGGTGGTTTGCTCGGGGTAAAATTTGGCACGATGAAGTCCGTGCGCAAGTGGGTCGATTCGATACGTGACTCTTCCGCCAAGCTGAACGAATGGGCTTCGGCCTTTGGCGAGAGACTCGTCGACTTTAAGGGCTCCGAGCATGTGCTACTCGCTGAGGTGACACGTGCGGTGGACATGGTGCGCGAACTGCGCCAAGACACCGATCTCCTGTACGAGTGTTTCGGCAAAAAGAACGACGTCAGCAGGTCCAAGTTGCCAAAAGAAGAAGAGCGTGGCAAGGGCACCGACGCCGAACCGGAGAAGGGGGATGGCCGCTCTGTGAAGGCGGAGGTAGAGTCGGAGGCAGAAGACGAAGAAATGGAAACGGAAGGTGTTCAGGGGAACGGCGAAGCGGGGATAGTCGGAGGAGATTCGCAAGATTCCGACGCAACGGTCAAGGTTGGCGGTGCGAAGGTGAGTAACGAGTGCTTTCACCAAAATGGCTTTTTGTAACCTGCGTGCCTACGTAACAATCCGTTTCGCTTTCGGGGCTAAGGACCGAGCCGAGTCGAAAGCCGACAACGTGTCCGCCGTGTCAGAGGAAGCGCCGTCGGGAGAGGAAGGAGATAGACCGAGACCAAAGTCCCTCAAACGCAAGGGCAAGGAACCCTCCTCGGCCGTCGGTACGGAGAACGACCTCGCCAAGAAGGTGCTGCTGAAGGTGCTCGACGAGTCTGAAGACAGCGGGCGCAGTTCCTCTGGCCGCCGGACAGTCAGGTCAACGGACGACGACGACACGGACATGAGCCTGCTGAGGAAGTCGTCGCCGCGCAAGACCAAGAAGACCCCGGAGAGGACCAAGAAGAAGACCACCTTCACCCCGTCTTCGGAGTCCGACCGCGACGAAGTTGGCATCGGTAGGTCGCGCGGGAGGACCGCAGCTGCTTTTGGCTCCCCGTCCGACCCGAAGCTGGCAGCCCAGGTGCGAGTTGTGCTCGAGAAGCTGCCCCTTTCCAGCGACGAGGCTTCAGCAGTGGCGGCCAAGAAGCGCCGCCTACTCGCGTCCAGCAGTGATTCCGACTCCCTGGGAAGGTGTGTGGCGAAGTTGGCCGACCTGTCCGGCCTGAAGGGTGGCCGGACTAAGAAGAAACGGATTTCAACGGACTCGGGCGAAGGTTCTACTCGAGATTGATTGCGGTGTTATGCGCGCAGCGCGCAAAGGGGCCGTGTCGCGAGTCTATGTCTGGTTAAGCATGAAAATTGTACTGCAAAGAAAGCGGTGCGAGTTGTAAATCGTCTGTACACTTTTTTGAACTGCAAACGCCCGAAATATTGCGATACAAAATCCCTCTTTCCCCTTACACAAGACCAGATTGGTTGACATTTTGTGTTGTTGCAATGCTGCTTTGGTCGTTGAAAGGGGGAAGAGTGTTTTTCTATTACTTTGGTGACCATCAGGAACTTGTAAACTACAGTAAACGGTGCTTTGGCGCGCAACTCGCTTCGCGGCCCATTTCGCGATAATTGAAATAAACATGAACGGGTCGGGTTGCAGGGCAAGAGACGGTGAAGAAAGACTCGGGCAAGAAGAAGAGGAAGAAAAGATCGTCTTCTTTAGAGACTAGTGAACTGCTTGCGGAAGATGATGGATGCGACTCTGGCGCGGGGAGCGCCGAAGCCGAATTTCCAACCGCGAAGGTGCGTCGATTTCCCGGTGCAGTTTAAAAGTGTGTTCTCGTTGAACGGTGCCTGACCACTTATAATATTCAGGGCAAATCGACGTGCGAGAACGATTACGCGAAAGAAACTCTGGCCGACGACCTGGCGGACAACTCAAGCCACGGGAATTCGAGCACAGGTTAAAAAAAACTGAACGGCTTTGTTGGACTTGTCACAAACGCTCTTCGCCCGAGTCGACGAGGACTATTTGCGTGTGCACAGATTCGGATGCGAGCGTGAACACCAAGCGGGCTGTCAAGGTCAAGCGAGAGGCTCAGCAACAGAGCGGAGATGGGGAGGACGGTGAAGCCGCTGTTGCTGCCATCAAAGAAGGCGATGGCTCTGGCGATGCTCCACGCAAGAAGTCCAAAACTGTAGATAAACTTTTGCGAATGCCTTTGGTAGAGAAGACTTCAAGAGCAAGTGACTCGGACGGGCCGTCTGCGAAAGATTTCAAGTAAGAAAGCTTGGGTGTGTGTGCCGTACACTCAAATCCATATACTTATCTCGCCGTCTCTCCGCTCGGTTGATTTTCTTAGATATGCGATTTTTTTTTTTTTTTAATTTTTCCTTTCTGCTTTTTTCGTCTCGCCACTGTACACGTTGACAGGAGCGCAATGTAATTCTAGAAGCGATTATGCTTGCGGCCGAACCGTATACCCTTACTGCGAAGAGTGTATGCATTTTCTGGATCTTGGGAGGAATAAAGATAAGCAACATTTCACTTGCCCGGTTTCTGAATCTTGTTTCTTCTCGCTTTGGAAAGAATCAAGAAGCGAAGGCGGCTCGCTGTCAGCTCGGACGATAGCGGCAAGTCGTCTGCGCGTAGAGGCAAGAAAGGTTTATCTGGCGGACGGCGCGCTACCGCGTCGTCTTCCGATTCCGACAGCGACTCCGATGCTGAAGCCAAGCGGTTGAGCTCTCGAAACCAGGGCCGTAAGATCCGCAAGCGCAGGCGGATCATCAACGTTAACTCGAGCAGCGACGGCTCGGACGACAGCGATCGCGTCGACAAGGTCAGTGAATTCGCGCCACGCGTACTGGGCCTTAGTGGCGAACGCCACCCCGTCACGCGTTCTTCTTAGGGCGACACTCCTGGTGGCAAGGGGCGCAAGAACATCCGCAAGCTGATAAAGGATAAGAAGTTGGCTGACGACACCAAGACGGCCGCAAAGGAGGAAGAAGACAGGAAGAAGCGCATCGCCGAACTCCAGAAGCTGGTCCTTCATTTTCTCCACATTTTCACATGGAACTCGTGTACCGATCCGATAAAACAGCTTTCGCGCATTTCCCCAACAGTACAACGTAGTCGTGGAGGCTGGCATCGGGGACCATGCCTCTCCAATCACCACGCGACTTATCCTGGAAGTCGACAAGGACACCGAGCAGCCGCTGATCGAGGTTCACCCGAAGTTAATCCGCAAGCTGAAGCCGCACCAGGTTGACGGTGCGTGGTACGGCTCACGTGTATTTCTTGCGCGTTCTTAAATGAGAACAGTGCATCGTACGGTTGCAGGTGTCAAGTTCTTATGGGCGTCTGTCATCGAAACTTTGGACCGGCTGAAGGAGGGTGGGGGATCGGGCTGCATGTTGGCGCACTGCATGGGCCTCGGCAAGACGCTTCAGGTCATCACCTTCATCCACACCTTGCTCAGCAATCCCATCACCGAGTTGAACACGTGTCTCGTTGTCTGCCCCTTGAACACGGTCATCAACTGGGCCAACGAGTTCACCATCTGGATCGACAACGAAGGGTTGAACGTAGACGTGAGCCTCATTGCCAATCACGAAAGACCGGTACGTGAGCGGCTTTTAAGCTCTTTTCTTTATTTTCAGAAATACGAAATAGCCGGTGGCAAGGATGTCTGGAAGAGGATGGCTTTGCTTCAGCAGTGGCACGAGGACGGCGGTGTAATGATCATGGGCTACGAGATGTTCCGGCTTCTGGCCCAAGAGAAAGGCAAGCGGTTCACGAAGCGCCAGAAAGAGGTCTTTTACACTTCCTTGGTAAACCCGGGACCGGACGTGGTGGTGTGCGATGAAGGCCACATACTGAAGAACGACCTGACGGCCCTTTCGAAGGCGATGAACAGCATCCGCACCAGACGCAGGATAGTGCTGACAGGAACGCCGCTGCAGAATAATCTGGTGGAATGTGAGTTTATTTGTTTGTTTGTTTTGCTGAATTGATTCGGGAATGGCCGTCATCACCCCTCAGATCACTGCATGGTGAATTTCGTCAAGCCGAACTTGCTGGGAAATCTGCGCGAATTCCGCAATCGTTTCGCGAACCCAATCTCCAATGGCCAGTGCGCCGATTCGACAATCGGTGACGTGCGTCTCATGAAGCGCAGGGCGCACATACTGCACAACCTCCTCGACGGCTGCGTGCAGGTAATGCGGTCGCGTATCCGCGATTTTGCAAATGCAGTGAAAATGGGGACAAAATGTGTTTTTCTTGTGAACGCAGCGCCAAGACTACGGCGTGCTCACACCTTTCCTGCCGCCGAAGCAAGAATATGTGATCAGCGTGCGTCTCTCCGAGCTGCAGATCACACTTTACCGCCACTACTTGAACAACCTGGCTCAACGGTCGCGCGGCAGCGGTCTCTTCTCGGATTACCAGAACCTGATGAAGATCTGGACGCATCCCATGGTGCTCAAAATGGCCGAAATCAGGGATATGAACAAGGTTTGAATTAAGTTCTGTAATATGTTCCCCGTCTCGGAGTTTGAAATTCGTGTGTCTTTGCAGGCGAGTTACGACTCGGAGGACTCGTTCATCGATGACGACTCGTCGGAGAACAGCGAGTCTTCTCGGAAAGTGTCCGATTCGGACGACGACGTAGTCTGTTTAGAGGACGGCAAGGCCGGCAGCAGCGGACTAAACGCGGGGGGCAAAGTCGGCCTCCGAACCAGGTCCAAGAACACGGGCAACAGCAGCGACGAAGAGGTGATCAACACCTGGAAGACTCGTAGCCGCAGTCAGCGTGGCGCCAAAGAAGAAGGTGAACCGCCGAGATGCTCGCTGGTTGTCCAGAGATTAACGTTCAACCTTTTTCCTTTCATTATTTTCTTGTGCAGAACCGGAAGCTGCAGTCCAACTGGAGGATGTGGTGCAAGGTTGGTGGACGCAGTTCGTGGAGGACAAGGACCTGGAGAAGGTGACGCTCGGCGGCAAACTGGTCATCCTGCTGTACATCCTGCGAGAGTGCGAAGCCATTGGAGACAAAATGTAAACCCGCATAGCTTCCGTATTGAGTTTAGTAAACAAAATTGCGAAAGCAAACTTGCCGTTTTCAGCTTGATCTTCAGCCAATCACTCCTCTCGCTGGACCTCATCGAGCAGATGCTGCGCAAGTGTTCGGAGCCGACCAGCGACTCTAGTCTGTCCGGTTTCGCCGGTTCATGGAGCCACGGTCTGGACTATTTCCGCATGGACGGTTCCACGTCTCCCGAAAACAGGAACAAGTGGACCAATATCTTCAACGATCCTGAGAATTTACAGTGAGTTCTCTTGTTTTTACTGTTATCCATTCGGTGTGTTGATGATTTCTTCTGTTGATGTCGCAGAGCACGTCTGTTCCTAATCTCCACCCGCGCTGGTTCCCTCGGCATCAACC
This sequence comes from Glomeris maerens, assembly GCA_023279145.1. Taxonomy (NCBI): domain Eukaryota; kingdom Metazoa; phylum Arthropoda; class Diplopoda; order Glomerida; family Glomeridae; genus Glomeris; species Glomeris maerens. Next base: position 36,427 of record WWPM01022866.1, read on the forward strand.
TAGTGTCGGCCAACCGAGTGATCATCTTTGACGCCTCTTGGAACCCAACCCACGACGTGCAGTCAATATTCAGGGTTTACCGTTTCGGCCAAGAGAAGCCCGTTTACGTGTACAGACTCCTCGCGCAGGTCTTGTCACTTTCATTCGCTTTCTGTAATGTAAAATATCGTAACTTCTATTTGAATTGGAATTCATTTGTTTGCTGGTCATCTACGGTACGTACCTAATGACCACTACATTCATTGTTATCATTTAGGTACGTATCGTGAATGGTGAACCTGAAAGTTGGAGTTTTTGTGGTATTTCTCGTTCTTACGACCTGCGTGTCTTTCTCGGGAGCAGGGGACGATGGAAGAGAAGATCTACGACCGGCAGGTGACCAAGCAGTCGCTGGCATGCAGAGTTGTGGACGAGAAGCAGATCGAGCGGCACTTTAACGCGGCCGACCTCCAAGAGCTTTACATGTTCACGCCAGAGATAGTAAGCAAGAGGCCCATTCCCATGGTGCCCAAGGTAAACGAACGTGTTCCCCTCCCCTGTATCCTCGTACGCGAACGTGCCTTTCATGAAATTTCTGGCCGCGTTTGCAGGATCGATTGCTGGCGGAGTTGCTGATCCACCAGAAGGACTGGATAGTGACTTACCACGAGCACGACAGCCTTCTTGAGAACAGACCCGAGGAAGTGTTGACCGAGGAGGAACGCAAGGCGGCCTGGGAGGAGTACGAGGCCGAGAAGAAGGGTTTCATCATTAAGACGGGTGAGTGGCTAATTGTAGCCATATATGTACAGTTAATCCTCAAGGATTGCATTTCTATGGTGGGAAAAACTAACCATGCCGTTAAATTCTTAAATGCTTTTTGTTTTGAATTGAAATGGTTTTTAATCTTGTCTTGAATTTATTTTTTTTTTGTTTGGAATTTCAAAGTAAACTTTTATTTTAAGATTTATTTCATTCGTGTTTGAAATTTTGACTGGCGTTTTTAGGCCACCATTACAATTCAGTCCTTGAAGATTAACCTTAATCGACTACTTCAGTGCACAACTTTCACGTTAACCTCATTCACTCTATCTCTACGACGTAGGACTGTTGGATCAGAATGCGATGCTTGGTAACCTGGGTGGCCAGAACATTGACGTGATGCGCATCAAGGCCGCCATCCTCGAAAGGGTACGTGTATTTGCTTAAGGTTCCAATCGGCTGAGATCATTGTCGTAAGCGTGTGCTTTTCGGCTGCGCCCCAGGAACCTGGCATAACCAACGAGGAACTGACCGGCCGGTTGCAAGCCGCGATGCAGGTGCTGCGTAATTTCGAAGTGCAGCAACAGGTATGTGGCGAACGTCGATCATCTCGGTCCTAACCTACCGCTAACCAATCCTTTGGATGTTGCAATCAGCAATCTAGACAGCAACAACAACAACAGCAGGCAACTTTGCCGAGACTCAACTTCCCGCTGGTTCTGCAATCGCAGATGCAGAATGTTGGCCAGCAACGGCGACCAAGTTCCATTCCCGAAAGTTTTAAATAACCGTGTTTTGCTTTTGATTCGCGTTTGTCGGTGTTTTGTTATATCTCTCGTTCCATTGCCGTTAACTCGTTCGTAATAGTTGTGTGGGGGTCGCTGCTAATGAAAATTGAAGCGACTTAAACCGACTCTCGTATATTTTATTCACCCGTTACCACGGTTTCGGCCTCGAGAACTTGCCTTTATTTCAAGGTGAACCGATGCGGTCGTCAATACTAAAGTAAAACGCTATTGCCGAACGGTGAAAAGCGCTGCTGGAGGAACCGTCTTTGAAAAGGACATTCTTCCTTTCATTATTTTAGTTTGCTTCAGTGATCCGCGATCAAGGTTAATGGTGACGTGTGTCCAGTATGATGTTACGAACATCGCGATAACACAGTGTAAAGTCAAAACTTTGGCCGCCAAGTGAAAAAAACAAACAAACCAGTGACCTTCAACACGATTTAGCAAACAGATTTCAGTCGTTTGCGTACATGTTGGGAGTCGTTTCAGTCTACAGATGGCCACCGGATTGTTGCTGCTGTCGTGTCTGGTGGTTGCCCTTGCCGAAGCACTTTGGCACCCGTATGGACACGACGACCTAGCTTTGCGCGTCTTTGCGCCTCACCTCTGGGTCGAATCCGTGACCGAAGATCCGGAAGCTCGCATGACGACCGTGAGTTGCTTCCTCGTTAACACTGTCATCTTTGCGGTTACATTTATCAGAGTGTTTATCGTGCAGCCGGAGTTGATTACCAGCAGAGGCTATCGTGTCGAGACTCACCGGACAAGGACCCCTGACGGTTACGTGCTGCGGTTGCACAGGATGCCAGGCAAAGGGCCTCCCGTCTTCCTCCAACACGGCCTCCTGTCCTCGTCCGCCGACTTCGTCATCAACTTCAAAAACCAGAGCCTAGGTAAATTCCTCTCGACTGATACAAAATTGCTTTCCATCATTTGTTTCAAGATACCTGCCTTTCTTGCGAGGTTATATGCTGGCGGATGCTGGCTTCGACGTGTGGATGGGCAACTTCAGGGGAAACACTTACAGCAGGAGTCACGACCGGTGGGACCCTGACAAGGACGCTCGGTTCTGGGACTTCAGTTTCGACGAGATGGCAGAGTACGATTTGCCGGCCATGATAGATTACGTGTTGTCGGTGACGGGAAGCGCGCACCTTTGCTACGTGGGCCATTCGATGGGAACTACTACCTTCTTTGCAATGATGGCACTCAAGCCGCAGTACTGCGCTAAGGTGAAGACCATGGTTGCCTTGGGACCTGTTGCGTTCGTCGGTCACATGACGAGCCCAGTGGCGCTTCTGGCGCCTTTCGTTCACCAAGTGGAGGTGAAAATGAAACCCTTTACCGATTTTTGTCAATGTACTTTTAAAACTTCACTTATCTCCCCAGCTGATCACTCTGCTGTTTGGAGCGCACGAGTTCCTGCCGAGTGGGCCGTTGATGCAGTTTCTGGCTAACGTAATTTGCGATTATCCTCGGCCGCGGTTAGTCTGCGAGAACATTCTGTTCCTCATCTGCGGCTACGACCCAGCCCAGCTGAACTCTGTGAGAAATGTTCGCGATCCGCAGTATCATCGCGTAAACGTTTCAATTCTGTTCTCGCGTAGACTCGTCTGGGAGTGTACGTGGCGCATGACCCGGCCGGTACGTCTACCCGCACGGTTCTCCACTATTTGCAGGTATTTGACCGACAGTAGAGGGCAATGTGTTTGCCGCTCCTCGAGAATTAAAACGTTTGCTTTTGCATGTGCGTAGCTGGTGCAGAGTGGCGGATTCGAACGCTATGATTTTGGCAGCGTGGAGAACGTTCGCAGATACGGCCAGGTAAAATTACGGTAATGTAAGGAAAACCGGCATCTCGTCCTTTGCGCGATAACAATCGTGCGTAATTGGGCACAAATTTTCGCTTGGCAAAACAAATATTGTAATAAATTTTACGGAACTTTGCGTAAAATGCTACATGTAATTACCCAAGTTCATTACAACGCATGTACTGTATAACGCTTATTTTTCGCGTAGCATTAATTTTCGCGAATTTCGCGACCATCCAAAAATCGCGAAAATATATTCCACGCAAACAATTTCCCATCCTGGTAACAACCAATGCTGTGCTGCATTTTCCTAGGGTGCTCTGGGAATTACACCTTTCTTCGATTACAGTACTTAATTACTGAACAAGGAAGTAAATTCCCCCTCCCCTCCTGTCCTACAGTACTTAAGTACTTAATAAGAAAGGAATGTTTTTATTCCTGAATTATTCCACAGCTCACCGTTTCTCAGAAAACACATGCAGAGAGAATGGAAAATACCATAATTTTTTTTGACCCGATAAATTCGCGAAATATAATCCTCGCAAATATGCTGTTTGGGGTAAATTCGCGAAATTTGCTGCCCGCGAAAAATAAGCGTTATACAGTATTTACTTACGTGGGTGTGAATACGTCTTCTGGCTTGGTTAGTACAACATCCATATGCAGAAAATAGGTAGCCAATTTGAAGTTTTGGTATTAAAGTGTCTTGTATAATTTGATGCTTAAGAATGAGTGAAATGTTAAATTGGTTTTGCATGCATTGCTCTCTTTATTCTACCTTGAAATTACTACAAATGTTTTATTCTGCTGCAGACTATGCCTCCCGAATACGATCTTAGCGTGGTGAACGTGTCGGTCGCTTTAGTCTACGGAGACAAGGACCGTTTGGCCGACGTGCAAGACGTGCACCTTCTGGCCCAATGTCTTCCCAATGTACTCGACGAGTACAGAGTGCCCTACAGTGACTGGGCCCATCTGGACTTCATCTGGGGCGTGGACGCGGAGGCTTTGCAGAATGACTATGTGCTCCATGTGTTGTCAGATTCTGAGTTGTGAAGGTAGACTTTTTTCTACAAAATCTTCGGTAAAGTACCAGTATTCCTAAAGTGCCACCGAATCCCGCGAGTTTTGATATTGTGTCATGAGTTATTAAAATTTGAAGAGACGTTTGATGAGACGCTGTCGAGTTGACGTTTAAATCTGAAGGAGTAAAGCGACCCCGGCCAGGACCCACTTGGTCGGCCTCTCCTTGGTCTTCAG
>WWPM01022875.1:0-29590 GCA_023279145.1 Glomeris maerens
CTTTGCAGAATCTCGCTGGAGTATCGGATCGAAGGGCATCTGAAGGCAATTTGCGAGATGACATGTGACGACCGAACAACATCATTGGCCCATTCTTGCAGGCACCAATATCGGGTGTGTGGTGCAGAATCAGCACAAAGTACATCAAGTAGGGGCAGCCGGTGACGGCGAAATTTGGCCGCCATGTTGAGAGGATCTCAACGCCGCCATTACAGATGTGGAGGAGGAGCAAGTGGAAGAGGCACATTCAACGCACCGGCTCCATTTTTCTTCTTTTGGAGAAGAGTTCAATTAAACACGCTCGGTTCCATATGGTACTGCTTCAGCGTTTTGGCCGGTGAAGCTTATCTCACATCTTCTAGCATCAACCGTTTCCATCGCTATGTGGCGCTGCCCTGGCCGGACAATCATCAGCCATTGTTCGAACTAAATCTGTATGTGGGACTTGTGGGTGCTGCTGTAGTATTGTTGCCGTTCTTCGCAGTTTCTTGCCTGGTCAAAGTGGGCAACTTGGCAAATGATGGCCATAAGTTGGGATCTCGCGAAGACTATCGAATTTTTTCCTCGTCGCCATCTTCTCGTTCCCGCTCCACTTTTGTCTGCACCAATGGCCGCCTCATGAGGGCACTCAACACCTTATGGAGACATTGGGGCCCAACGGCTCCTCTACTCCACATTTTATCCGCCTTCTTCCTTCTTTTCCCCAAAGTGCTCATCGAAGCCAAACTCATCAAACATGGCTTCCAACCGAAAGGTAAGCGAAAAGTTCCGATAAAACCTAGTTTTGACGCATGAACATCACATGGACTGACAACTAAAGAAAAACGCCATTGGCTGCAGATGAGAGATATCTCTATGTGCGTTCAATTTTGAGGATAAGTGAAAAGAACGCTCAGAGCGAAAATTATGCATCGATTCCTTCTTGCTCACACCCAACCACCACAACGTCTTCTACTTCAGAAAACAACTTTTTGTAAATAATATACATTAAAACGAATGGGTGTGTTTTATGTGCAGGAAAGAAACAAAAGAAAGTAACTTTGGCTTTTTTACTCCTTTTGTCTAAGCAATTTTAGGCAGTTTTCTTTTTATTGTTATTGTACTTCGGTAGTTGCAAGATTTCGGTTCTACCGCTTTTCCCCTGCCTTGTTAAGAATTTACGCACTAAACTTTTACTTCTTGACAAAATTTGGTTGCAAAAACTTGTAAGGCCACATTTGAATGTGCAATATACGTATACAATAGGCTAGCTGAAGTTGCAAGTTCCACTTGACAAGAAATACGTAAGAACTGTGCATTCAAGTCTTATTTTTGCATAAGCTACTTTACTAAAAGATCTCAAAGTTTCCCTAACATTTTGGTTCACTTGTCACTATTTTCTTATATACGTATGCAATCTTTGATGAGGTAAGCCTACCACTTAACAATTATTGTTAGCAATACGTCACTCTATCAGCAAAATGTTCAATTTAGAATTTAAATTACATGCATTAATGACAGAATTATGCACAACTAAATAAGTCACTTTCCTTACGCTATTTAATCGTTTCGCATATTGCAACCTACATCTAAAGCGAAATGTGCAATCAATCACACCTATAATATTGATTGCCCCATTCAGCTGACATCAGATATAACATGAGTTGTTTGTTCGCATAATGTAATGGACTACTTGAAACATAATGACTACTATACATGTTAAAAAACACGTTTCAATTCATTCTTAGATGTTTTAGCAGTGAGCAATTTACATTGCAAATTACAGAAACTCGGCCCTAAAAATTCACCAATTTACATGCGCAATTAGATTCTAAATTTATATAGTTCCAGGAGGCAGAGTGAGCAATTAAATTCGGTAGCATTCTAGCAGGGCCTAAACAAAGAAGGAAAATGCGAAAATCAACGCATACAACTGGGGCCTGTGTAATTGTTTATATCACAATGCTGAATGCATGGATCCTTTACTTGAATTTCAAAAAATATTATATGGAGACATTTTTGTTCATTAAATACAGCGTATTTACTGTGCACTGTATACAGCACCGAATTATATGCAAATTTTATATCTTATACCTGGGGACTATGAAAGTTTTATTAGTTATGAAAGGAAATTCTTGTGCACTTTCATCTTCAGCATGTTACCCACTGAGTCTATAAACGAGATAATCTTTCTTTTTTCGATATTCATCGATTTTATCGAGCAAAATCATGGAAAAGATGGTTGAAGTAAACGGGGACGTGCACCCAAACACATGGATCAGATATGACATCCATTATTCATATTTTAAAGCAAGCGAAAAATATGGAATAGCGTATGGTGAATAAAATACAATGGCCGCCGTTTACTATTTACCATTTACCCATCACGCTCAGCGGCGTAATTGCAGCACCAAACTTGAACAAAACCCGATAAAATTTATTATTCAACATAACACTGTATAAGTATGGATCCTCCGCATCTAACGTTGAAATTGATAAAAAAAATATCCATCCCGTTTAGTGATTGCATAAAAACACTTAGGCAAATTGCACTTATAGTGTCGACGTACTTCACAGTTTCGTTCTTAAGGCCATGTAAGACTGTACCTACTGCCATAAATATGACAAAAATTAACTAGACAGGCCAAGTTAACTAGAGCACTTTGGTCTTTAGTTTTTAACGCTGCATTTAACCCGAAGACTTTTGACGAATTTGAAATACATTGAAACATGAAGACTTTCTTTGTATGACAGTACGTTTTTTTCAGATTGCCTATAGAAATGCCAGATTTTTAAGATAGGTCCCCATTCGTCTGCTATGCATCTTTCCATTGATCATTTATTAAGGACTCGTGTGTGTTCCTAATAAAGTTGGAGAAGTTAAATAGTTTTGCATTACTGATATAGAGCATCCCTTGACTTACTGCCATTGCATATTCATATTTTTGTGATAATATAAAAGTTTCTCTTTTTTCCGGGGGGGGGGGGGGGGGTAAGGGTTGTGGCAACGGATTTTATCTTCACCCTGTATTGTGTTGCTAGTGAAAATGGGCACAGTATCAAAGTTTGATAACTGCCGTTCACACTGTACTGCTTAACGCACGATTCACCATCCATCGATTATGTGGCATTAAATAGCAGGCAGTGTATGAAATAAATGATCACCGTGTACATTCATGCTCTGAATATCTGATAGCAATATAAAAATATCAGAAACTAATTCAAATTCCCTTCACGATCTGGCGACATAATCCTCTAAAATACTGCAACGACCTACATACATTACATTTCCAAGTCAACAAAGCAACAATGATTAATCGAAATATGTAACGTTATTTAATAATAACATGTTATAGAATACAACATTACGAATTCAGCATGTTAATAAGCTTCCATCAAGTAACACGTACACATAGTTATTAATTTTTAATATTGCTACTGATTTATTACACCTGTCTTTTTAGCTGCTCATTAGTATGTTACGTTCACTGCCCTATGTATTGTTATCATCAATGTATTGTTATCATCAATGAATTGTGCAATATGAATCTGACCAAATCATTTGCATGTTTGTGAAAGATATTCCTGGGCTCAATTTGTATTGAAAAATATCAAATACTAATATTTAATGCAGCTTCAACAGATTGAATTAGTTGGTTCGTGTTAAATGTGATCTTTCACGCATTTTGATGTTACCCTGGCATTCACCAAACTAATGAAAAAGATGCCAAGAAATGCATTTGCACCTTTTCATGAAAATTGCTGCGTTGCAAGCATTTCAAAGTAAATATATGTAGAGTATATACCTACAAAATGTGTGACAGTTAACATTTAATGTGCGAGTAAATCTTTAATGGTTACAAATGTTCCAATTAATTTACTTTCAAATAGAAGACAACATTAACCATGAATATTACAACAAATTCATAATGGTGTTACTACGAATAAATATTGGTATTTGTTTAGCAATATCATTATATAAAAGCCAGTGCATTAATTGTTGGTTTCGGCTTTAAAAAGATATTCCCTTAACGATTTACGTAGCTATCAGTTTCCAAGTTACCGCATGGCTATTTACATTGAACTAGATATTGCACTCACTGTGCATGAATGTACAACACATCCATCCCTCATCTTATTCTTTACATTAGCAGCCACATACCTGACACATGACTCAACTCTGAGTGAGCTTCCTTGTAGGGGCCGCCTTGGCTTGGTATATAATGCTGAAGGCACAATTATCGATAAAGTATTTAGTGTTTGGGAGAAAATAGGCAAACGCAACTGCAGTCATCCGAAACACAAACTGCGATAACAACTGAGTGCCAACCGCATCATTAATTCGGCACGTGAATAGAAAGAGACATTACTCAAAAATCAAAGCGAGCCAGTTAGGCCTAATCAGATTTGTTCTTCAATGAAACAAACTATAGTGACGTAATTAAAGTGAAGCCATATGGCATCTTGCTGCACCTTTTAATCGGCCAATGTCATGCAAACCTATTTAGATAAAAACCTGTTTGTCGATTGTGTGTGTAAAAGAGTTTAACGATTTAGAGGCATTATCAACCGGAAGTTGTCCCATTTCCTTATTTTCTGTAATAGCATTGCAGTTGCATGAATGCAGAGGAAAATGCCAACTTCCCCAAACCGACAAACAGCATACAGTCAGTATACACCAATCTGTGTGCAAATTGATAAAATGATAAAATTAAACACAGTGGCATATGTACAAAGTGCAATTTATTCAAGTTACAAAGTGGGCATATTTTTAAACGTAACCCTGTAATATGAGAAAAATAAACAAGTAAAAAAGCGTTGGAATATATTACATCACGAATAATTCTGTTGCCTATAGTGAAATAAAAAAATACCTCGATATGCTTGCAGCACTGCACCAAGTGCCAAGTTTTCTTTCAGTCTAGTTTCTCGCCTCAGAAATGACGTGGCTTACTGATACACACACAAAGTGCTTGTTCGTTGCTTTTTACAACTTTCTATTTTATAGACGTGCATTATTGCGGCTCTACTTTATATTGCATTCGGTGTGGTGTGCAAGTGTTGCAACCCCTTGTCCTTTGTTTTATTGCATCGCAACTTGGCAAATACATATAGGTACCTCTCTCAGTACCCATGCATAAGTAAAGGTGAAGAGTGATATAACACGTGGGCAAAACACTAAAAGCACAAATTTTCTCACTGAGCTTTTGGACCGTGTAAAAGAGTAATGCTTTAACTTTAACAGATACTGTACGTGTATTTAGAGACTTTCTACGTGGTATATAGCATCTGTGCACATTACTCAACAATTAATGTTGTACGCAGGCATCAACATTTATTATCACTGTTCAAAAGTCAAATTTAAAATGATCGTTTTGCTAATTCGCTTTCAATAAGTATCTCAATTTTTTTTATATACAACTGCAAAAATGCATAATCTACAGCGTTTTTATTTGATTTTTTTCTATAATATTCCAATGTATTTTCTAGCAACGTTTCTATCAGTATGATAAATATAAGGACACCTTCAAGATGCGTGACAGCTCACCTTCAAACAAGATACCATGTTTTTTAAAGATTCTATCTATCATCTTTATGTTAATAAAATAAATATACAAGGATCTGTATGTACAGTGCATAGCCTGTGAGTGAAAATAGTGTACAATGCTTGTAGTATATCTGGGTGGAAAATAATATAAAATCTGGAACATAAAATCGTTTAAATTGTCACCAGCCAGGTTATTGAATGATAGAATGAGTATCATAGAAACAGCTGTCGCCATATTTAGCTGCCATCACATGTGACACTTGAAGGGTGTGGGCGTGGGTGTCATCCTTAACGACCTTTAACCCTAAGAGCCCGTTTCACACTGCACTGGGGATTATTCTCAGGCTAGGGAAGTGTGGGCCGGGAGAATTATTGCCGATCAGATTTGATCGGCCGAAAAACGAAAAAGATGACGGAAGGCCAGGTCACGTGACGCAGATCATAAAACCCCTCGGAGCGTGTTGGGCCCAAAAAAGTGTAGACCGGCGATAAAAATCGCAATAGCGGAAAAATAAGGTCCTAACCTATTCCCACCCTTTGGAGCGATCATCAAAATGCGGTTTTCAAGTAAGAGCACCGTCAACCCCTTTATGTCTTTACCCTGTCAAATGCTCACCAATTTAATATTTCCTGTATAAAATACAGGAACTGCAAAATGTCATTAGGCATACTTTCCACGGCCATAATTATATTATGTGTACAGTATGCTGTTTTTGCACAATGACGATGTTCAAATAAAATTACAAATTATGTACATTATTGGCCCTTTATAAATAGGACAAAACATAATAAAAATTGAGTAAAGGAAAAGGAAAGTGGGCAATTGCTTAAACCGCTTTAAGATGAACTGATAAACTGGTTATGTAAAGACATGGTGATATACAGTGTATATTTTACAGTAGCTGCACTGCCTGGCATCTAAGCCAGCTGGATGTCAGTCGGAGAGGCTGCTGCCAAGGGCTATTCTACTTCAGAATAAATTCGTCTGTTGTCCAATCGGACATAAACTTTGTTCAATAATTAAGACTAATTTGACAATGCTCTTCAACTGAAAAGTTGGACTAGAGTTCTAACTAAAACGGCTGAAATAAATGTTTTGCATGATCCTGAAAATACTGTTCAAGATGACAACTTTTGCATGCTGTACATGGCCCCGATCGTAACAATACAATCCAATGGTTATCTCGTTCATGAAAGGAAGTATTTCAATTTGGTGGTAGTTACAACAGATTTATGGGACACCTTGTATAGAAACAGTAACACAAATGACTTGAAGGAAAAATACAATCTTTAAAAATGGATGCGATAGAATGTAATGAAATTTAGCTGTTAGCCGCTAGATATTTAAAGCTGATTTTCACCATGCGGACATATAAACTCTTAAAATACTTTAAACGCAATTCTGCAGATTTCTCAGTTTTAGTCTTCCTTTATTAATATCTGCGTTTACAATTGAATGTTCAATGCGCATGTACAAAATTTCTATACTATTCATCATCTGTAAATTATTAAGTACAATAATAATTCAAAATTAATATTCAGTCATATTTGCTATTGCATAGTAAGGCAGTATGATACAACTAAGAAATAATTTATCAGTCAACAGGGCCTCGTGCTTTATTTACAGCAACTATAGTATTTAACAATTTGCAGAAAAGTATTTTTAACAAATGTTGTCCATAAATCATAACCATGCATGACCGATTTTTCGACGAGTGTGCTTTTAATTAAATGGATATTAGAGTAGGCAAAAATTCAATTACTTTAAATACAAATATTTACATAATTTGGCCAGCTTCCAAATATAATGCAAAGCATGTCCCCATTGCATGTGCATAAGCTAAGTCATTTTTTGAAGAAATGCAACGCCATTATTTTATTACGACATCGACATTTTTATATCGAATTCTGCATCAAAACAGAAGTAGTACTTAATTAAACTTGCTTCAAATTACACTGACGGAATACTTTTTTATTATTATACATGTCATTGTTATTCGTCGTTGTTCAGGAGTGCAATGTTAGTTTCTATCCATTGCTTCGCATCTTAAAATTGCAATTAAATATCATAAATGCATACACGCATATTTTAATGGTCAATATTATGTAACTATACTAGAAATATTACCAAAGTCAGTCTAAAGTGCTCTGTCTCATTTCTGCAACCTATTTACCTTCTCTAAAAACAGTCAAATACTCAATGTACTGTATACTTCGCTTTATTAAATCCGGGTGTATTTCAATAGTTGCAATTCAAAAATATTTAATGTTTTCACTATTCTTAGCAAAAGTGTAGAATATTGTGAAGTGTCTTATTTATATTACCACCACTGTACATCAGCTGTGAATTCCTTAGCACACGAGATTAAGCTGAGCTTCAAGAAAAGAAATATCTGGCAGCGCTAACCACAAATCTGATTAAAGTCATTAAAAAATCTCATTTTAGGATTTTCTTTTAAATGTATGTACAACCCATAAACACATTTTCCCGTTATCCGTGTTAATTATTCAATTACCACAATAGGATTTAGAAAATTTTTAATAACCATATTATAATTTCATGCTATTTATATACAAATTTTAAATATTGCATACGAGAAATTCATACAAAGTTGTAAATAGCAAACATCCCATGACGAGAAAAGTACGGCATCTTTTTCTAAATAAAAGTGTGACAACAAAATTATTTTAGTGTAGGTGTGGTTCAATTGGAAGAGGAAATCGGAGGAAGTGTAACCATCAAACAGAAGCATTAAAGAAAATACGGCGACCCTGCGGATCGTAAACTTTTGCAGTGAAATGTTCTCCACGTGCACCTTGCAGCTTAAATATTGGAAGGCATTTTTTGGGGGAAAGATACATTGAAGAAGAGACGTAGTACGTCGTTCGCAAGTTGTTGCTCAGATCAAATCCCATTATGATTGGTTGGGAAAAAAACCAGTTGCATTTATGGTGGCATTCTGCGGTGGCCTGATATCACATTTTATGCACCCAAATTTCATTTTACTACACCTTCCGACAAATAAAGCGACATTTCCGACGGATTATCTGTCGTAAGGTGGCCAACAAATCCCAAATTCCCATCAAAACTTACAAATTAAAGGCGTCGTATAAAATGCCAATGAAAATAGTATCTTCAATAATTAATTGAATACAACATACAGCACACACAGGACGTGAAAATTTCGCACTTTTCATCGTTTTAAGTGCAAGTGTTTCCTGTCATTTCTCAACCTAATTTAACAGATACAATGAAAGTTTAACCATCTAACCTTTACGTGTACTCTCTTTATAAATATATAATGATTATTTGTACCTAGCAAGGATTTTTACTGCAATTCAGCAAATTTGGCTTGAATTTTCCAGGAAATTGAAGCTTAAATTCACAAGAAAGTCGTAAATTTTAACATTTGAAGTCGGAGCAGGTGCAATATTGATTTTACAGATTTCCTGCACAATGAAAAGTATAAAACAAGTTTATTGTAAAAATCGTTTAGCAAGGTTATGTCGCCATATCATCAAATTGGAAGGCAAGTGTCATGCTCTCTCTTTCGCCACTTGATCCTACATTAAAAAAGAAGAATTCATGCAGAAAAGTAATTCAAGAATAGCAAGAACTGGCAGCTTGAGCAAAGGCAAAAATATTTGGCTTGCAACTTAAACCAGTAGTGGAAATAAGTTGGCTATGTGTTTGCAACTTCCTTTCAACGTTTCCATCCAAAACGCAAACTTATAGGGCATTTGTCGTCACGCAAGGACCAAAGTGAAGATTTATTAGTGAGAATAAAATGCTTCTACAAGTTCTTTGTCTTTTGTGTTGCATGGAAAATCTGAGCTGAAAATAGTTCAACGCCTGCCATTTATAAACTTGACAAAGGTGACTGGCCTAAAGTCGATGACGCATGCGCAAATCGCATCGTTGACGTGGAAAATATTGCTTACAAAATTACTTACGATCTCTGTCACAAATCTAGCATTACCATTATTTACGTAGCGTTATATCAAGCGTACAAAAGTAGGTCTCAAAACTATACTTCCAAATGCTACTAGCATCCAAATAAATTCGTAAGGCTGAAGCTTTATATTAAAATAAAAAGAATCAATAAAACTCAATAAAAATGGCAAATGTGTATTTGAAGAAATGAATTCGATATCAAATGCACATTTGGTGCATTGCAGTCTAGGGATATATTAAATAAACAACCAAGTTGCATCTGAAATATTTATACCGTTGAATTTCAAACAGTTGCAGATAAATTATGGATGGCATTTATTACATTAAGTTTCCCAATAGGCTGCATTTTAAAATTTCTATGAATACCCATGATAATAGCATATAATGATTAGATATTAGTATAATAAGCAACTTTATGACATGACAGAAGAATCTCTAATATTACACTATAGTCGCAAACTACTTCTGTCAATATTAACTTTTTTACTTTCTTAATGCATTAATTGCCATTTTAGCCAGCAGATCGATATCCATGCATTAGTTTTCAAATGGTTAATAGTATCGCAACATGATGAAATGAAACGTTGCCAATCTTTACGAATTTGATATGAGGAAGTGTGTCGCCTGTCAAGTTTTTATATGGTCATTCGCATTTTATTGGGCCGCGAATGGGGCCATCTAGTACCCATATGCCTTGTGCAGGCCGACCACTGACCACTGCAAACGACTCTCATACGGCTTTAAACGGTGAAAAGAGAATATGACAACCACGAACCGTTTCTTATCTGCTCAACAAAATCCCAGCCCAACATCAGTTTCATATAATATTCGGATTGGATTGACCACGTGCCAGAGTATAACGGAAATTCGCCATCAAGCTTTCAAACTAACTGTATCCTGTCATCAGTCACATTTCCAGACTATTGTGCAATCTAATCGAATTTCTTTTCCATTTATTCTTATGACCCAAGTGCAATTGGTCCATTCGAAATAAATGTAAAGTATGTGATAGTAATAATACTGCAAGCGCAAGATATTTGAGTCTCTATAGCCAGTTAAAAGAATTTGTTGCTGAAGCACGTGCATGAGCGAACAGACAGAGATGACAGCAAATGTTCCAAATTATTGTACATATAGTATATACATAGGTACTTCAATTGAGGAAAGAGGATGATCATATTTTAAATGCTGAAACCAAGAAAATTGTATCTAATACTGTATTTAGCATTTTATAAATTTGTAACAATTTGATATAAGTTCCAATATAACGAGAGCATTTTTGAAGATAAATTAGTAATACAGTGGAATTCGTTTAAGTGTCACCTGTAGAGGGATTGACATTTAAGCGAAGTAACATGAAGCGAAGCCCCCAAAACATCACGTCATTTGATAAGCGAAAGTAGTGGACAACTGTATTACACAAAACTCGAATTATGGCTTTGAAATGACACTTCAACGAATTCCACTATAGGTAAAAAATAACTTCATCTGCTGTAAATATAAATTCAATGATGTGAACATTACGAGAAAATTAAATTAATCAATTCAGATCACTTTAGGTTAGGATGCGAATATTCACTGTTCTGTGATATTATCAAACTATTCGGCACTTCCATAAATATATCCATGCAATTTCAAATATGCCGTGTTTAAATTGTCCACAAGTCCCCCTACATAACGTTAAAATTCATATTGTGGTTTGTATGCAGTAAACTACAACGAAATGTATAACAATGTAGCTTATTTAATAACAGCTAACATTGGAGATATAGTCAAATTGAAAATGATGACGAACAACTTTCTATACACGTGCGAAAATGCAATTTATATGATGTTTAATCGTTGCAACCAGCTCATAGGTTGCAGTAATTGAATCAATATAATATCAGTGGTTGGAAACACGTTCAGAGCAATTTTGTGATTTCAAAGAAACAGAACCGCTATTGAGGCTGACTTCTAGCGGAAATACGACTGTAACAAAACCCGATTTAGAGCCTTTGCAGCCTACTTTTGCGCTTGGTTCGTTTTTTCCTTGTATAACACAAAGGATCTTTGACGAAAACACGAAACATCACAACAGCAACTCGAATTTGAAAGTACAGCAAACCATAGCAAGAAACATTCCGACAGTTTCTCAAGTGATATTTCCAGATAATGGCAACTCAAAAGTTTCAGCTGTCTTTGCGATTTCAAAATGATGATTGCTCAGTGAGAATCGGCCGAGCGAACAAACAAAAAAATCACAAACAAAGGCATTGAAATCAATCAAACAGTTTCACAAACACCGACTTCACCGGTCATTTCCAAGTGATCTTTAAAGATGAGGTTGCGATATTTTTTAATCTTATTTCAATAATCCAAGCAGCATGATACAAGACATTATAAATTTAAGATTAAGGTACAAGAATGTCTGCATTATTATTTTGTATGTGCACTATTGCAGACACGTATAGGGCCAATGTATGAATTGCATTATTTCTGGATATATAAATGCCTAATGCATTTCAAAAAAAATGACTACATGAGAGTAACATCAGAATAACTTGTTGTAATTTTTTTTAGAATATCTGCAATCGGATTACAAACAAAATTGAGCTGCTCCGTTTTATAACCAGAAGTTTTACGATATTTCACAAATGCGAATGTCAGCATTTTTCAAGAAGAAACAAGGTTATAATGCACAAAATAGCTAAAACTGAGTCTCCACGTTTCCGCACAATATTAAACTCATCTGCTCACGACATATTCTTGAAATACTAACTTTATTACCTAGCTATATTACTAGTACATGCATTCTGCGCTTAATTTGAATTTTGCAATAATCTACAATGTACGTAAAATATTCATTAGTATTTACATCGCAATAGAGAGTTTTTCTGACCAATTTTTTAAATTTATAACCTCAGGCAATAATTGGCAATTGATATTAACAGCCCATCTTATCCCTATTTCAGTCTATGCAAAGAAAGATGAGGCTGGTGACATCATGAATCGATCCACTGAAACCAGTGCAAAGGAAGCTTAGGATATAGTAATTTCACCTGGATCGTGGGAGTTTCATCCTACCTTTGCAATACACATCTGAAGAGCAAAAGATTTTCCTTATTGTAGCTGCTTTGTGACATAAGCCACTTTTTTAGTCTATTAAAACTGATTTAACAAAGATGAAATCAATATACGTACAGTATTTCCTACAGGCTTCTTATGTTTAATAGCAACTATACAGTAATGAAAATTAGATTCTTAACAGTTACTTCTATATTGTATTATCGTATCCTGGAGATGAGCTAAGGAAATTTCTGCGCATGCGCGGTGGGATTGTCCCAAACCTCAATCAACCTATTCAGAATTGTTGCTGAGCAATATATGACAATGCCATATGTGTATATTTTCTCACCATAAGCCTCGGTTGATTGCACACTTGATATTAATGAGGCAGTTTTCTCGAGGTAATTCACTTGTTTTGAGAAACGAAAGGAAACGGACAAATGAGACCGCTCACTAAAGACGAGCTTTAGTAAAGCAGCTTTAAGGAGGGTATCACCTAACGCCACCAAAATCGTAAAAACGCAAAATGGTAGTCACGTGCTTGCTAGCAAATCACGCAAACACATTACAAGCGCCAGCAGATGTTCCAATTGCCCAATGAGAAAGGCGAGTAAAGCATGTTTCCAAATCTGCCACTGTACTCCTTGCCCCACATCCAAACATGTGGAAATGAGCCAAAGATGAATTATCGACTATCTAAATATACATTTATGGATCGCAAATGGCTTCTAGAACTTTATTAAGGATGAAAATTAATGCTAATGCAATTCTACTAACAAAATAAGTGCTGTTGCATAAAAAATCCATATGTGCATCATGTAGCGTTTTAAGTACATATCGTAGAATGAAATGTTGGTTTTTAAAACAAAATTGGGTATACATTTCCAATGCTAGTATTCCAAACATCATTTTCACTTTTAGATGTCATTATAACTGGAATTGTAATCAGCCATAGCGATGTATATAAATTTTAAATTTTATAAGTATGTATGCGACAATATTACCTTGAATAAATAGAAAATAATAGCACTTTGACATTAAGAAAAATGGATTTTTCAAATTTGTCTTTAATTATTCTACTAATCGACATGGATCAATGACATTGTAATTACACTTGGCTGGTATGTGTAACTACTGATTCAGTTTCAATTAACTGACGGTGATGACCGGTCTTACGATTAAAAAAAAGGGCCTGGAAGAAAAAGAAGTCTGCGGGTTTGTTCAGCTCGAGAGAGAAAAATGGTAGGTTCACGATGACACGAAGGTTAAAATTAGGAGAAAAAAAATAGCTGCAGATAAAAGGAATTGAATGGAGAGCGATCTTAAATATAAAAGAAGAGAATGAGCATGTAATAAAACGCGGCATAGCACGCCGCCCGATACTCTTGAGCATGAAGTTGAAGAGCGGAAAATAAAAAAGGGGCCGCTTTTGAAAGCGAGGTTCACTGCAAAGCGCATGGTATAGCTGCAAAGGCCAACCGAAAGCGACCCGAATTCATGAATTGCTATTGCATTCTGTGCAAAGTGGCATTCAGGGACGGTGCAAAGTCGGCCAAACTTGCTTTCAAAATGTCAATTTGTTATATTTATACCGGCAATTTACACAAGAGTTTCCAAAATATACTCCTGCTGTGTCTCATGTATACATATAGGTGTAGTCGGCCTAAAATATAGACAGCGGATATAAATATTCGTTAATCTTCATATAATTGAACAACGGCTATTAAAGCGGATACAAGTGCTGCACCTACTACCGTTTACACTGGAGTTGAAAAATAAGCGTTCAGACAAAAGACATTTTCTCAGAATATGGAAGCGCAAACCAATAAATATGCTACATTAATTCGAGGACTGCTGCTAATGAGTATTACTTGCTACAGTAATAAATATGTATATAATATGCATATTTTCAATTTTCAACATAGTAATCAATACAATTTCCCTCTTAAGACGACCATGGGCAACCAAAAACTTTAGTACATAATTCTTTGTACAATGCTACAAAGCTATTGGCGTCAAATTTTTAAATCACAATTTTATCCGAGTGCAAACCTCGAAGCATCATTAGTCAGATGATGCTAATAATGCATTATAATTGCCCACAGAATCCCATTTTCCGCCTTATGCGTTCTGACGCAAGCGTTTCCTGGACTCATAATGGTCACTTAACTGAAATTTTCAAATTTTTCATCTCAGTATGTGGATACAAAGTGCTTTCAAATTGATTGATGATTAACATCGTCATATTGCTACACAAACCTGGCAGTGTCCAGCTTTGACCCCCGATTATAATCACTAAAATGTAACTTTCCTTGACAATTTCTTTTAGTTGAAACACTCTTTAGCCATCTGCCTGTAAAATTGTGAAATCAAAATTGAAACTAAAGCCATGTGGCTGCTGCTTTTATACTATAACGGTGCAAAATTAAATTTAAAGTTAGCATCAAATGGAACATATGGAAATTATTTGGGTAACAGTTACGCATCATTTCTTCGAGTGAAAATTATGCTCAGTAACGTTATTGCACAGCCATTATGCAACAGTAAATAATTTTGTATACAAAATCATCTTGTATCTGTGCTCAAAAAGATTGTCAACAGCGTTCGTATAAATGAAATGTTGTGCATTCTTCTTCTCAAAAGCTAACAGCATTTAAAACTATGTTTCATCCTGTTATTAGTGACTTGTCCGTAAAAATATAGACCTACTCTGGAGCTTGAAAGCATTTCCAAATTTCAGTATTATATATGATGTAGCGGAAAGCGAGCAACAGCTTTAACTAAGTAAAGAGCCTGGTTTTCGCCTTAATTTAAATCCATGTGCCAACGGTGTAGGTAAAAAGATAATTGTCAACAATTTTATGATACGCAGAAAGAAAAATTTCTTGAGTTGAAAACGCAAATTCGTTCTCGCAGCAGACTGACAAGACAACAGGGAGGAAATGAAATGCAAGTGCCTTAAACAAAACACAGTTTCTACATGAACAAAATAAAAAATTATCACAATAAAGGCAATCGTGATAGTTCTTGCAAAAATTATTTTTTTTTACGTTAGCCATTTTTCTTACTAATGCCGAACACTTGGCTAAATTGCTAAAAGTTCCAGGAAACTAAGAACGATATCCTGTGAAATTTTGCCATAGTTTCTTCAATAGAGTTGTATATACATATATATATCCATATTTCTTTAAACAAAAAACACAAATTATTACGAGTTTCTGAGTGTATTCTAAAAATATCATTTTATTTGTATTCGCACTATTCAAAAAAGCTCACGTTCTATGACGACCAGATCTTTAGAAATGCCATGCAAAACACATTTAGATACATTGGCTACTTTCTCAGAAATTATTTGAGGCAACATAATCTCCCTATTATTTGGCTGCAGACGAATGAAAACATTCAACTTCAAAACATCTATGAAATACGAACACAATATAAAAACATTTCGCTGATGAGGCAACAGGTTTGCAATCATCAAAGCATTAAAAAATTACAACATTCGATTTGCTGCGATGTAGTTGTATGTAGTAAACCGTACCCAATAACATTATCCAAACGCAGGGTTCATTAAAAATGAACCTAAAATGCAACTGCTGTCTGCTATTATTGCTTAATGGCACGCGATCTCCGCAGTCTCATAGACATGGAGCAGGTGATTCATACATACTGTATAATAAATTATAAGCCAACGATAACGAAATTACAGCTAAATTAACGGATGTGGCCAATTGTGTTACCGTGTTTTATACGTGATATGATTCACCATTTCCAAGCATAAATTATATCAGTCAATACCGACTTGTATTACACATGAAGCCCATTGAGTTAAGGTGATGTACACTCATATTTGTGTTGTACAGTATATGCCTAAAAAATAGAGTTCATAGGCAATGTGATTTTCATTATGACTAAATGCTAAAATGTAGCATGAATAAAGGCATGAAAACGTTCACAAAATTAGACTGAAAAGCATTGAACTGTATATGTATAGTGTATACACGCGTAAAAATGGAGATTGCAGTCATTGCACTATATTAACACGTGTTTAGCAAGCAATATGCATGTAGGCCTATGCACTCAAAACTTGAGAATAAACAATATCATGCGAACAGAGCACATTGTATGAATAATAATGAACAGTATGTAGCACACTTGAGACGGTCTGTTGTCTTAAATTTGCAACAAATCGCAAACAAAAAAGAGAAAGTGGACTAAAATTTCTGTAGGGAGTAATTTGAAAGCATTTGTAGGATGCAATAAGGCAAGTTAGTTTACAGGGCGATTCAAAATAAATATTATGTGTACAAAGTTAAATGAATATCGAAATACGTTGTTAATTTTTAAAACATTCATCATTGATACGTTTCAGTTAGTTTATATTTCGGCCAATTGTACCTAAATTTATTTTGTGGTTTTGTTTAAGACTTGAAACTTGTTTATTAAGGGAATATATAGTTAATATTAGTTATTGAAAATATTTGTTGAAACTTACAATTATTCTAACAGTTCATGGTTTTGATGTAATAATTAACAGTTGCATATGCCATTTGCAGCTTTACTCTTTCCGAATTTGTCCCCTGACAACTCGCATACGTAGAAGAGTATAATTACATTCACAAAATTTCTCTTTTTGCATAATTTATTCGTACGTATATCTGAAAGTCTTCAAATAAAAGTAAGAAAAAACTCGCAAAGCCGCTTAACTAAATTACCGTCACCCAAAGGAACACTAATTGACAAACCAACATGGAAACATGGATGTACTCCATGTATGTAATCAATATGCCGACATGCATAACTGCAACAAACTCGAATTTCGCTGTTATCACACGTATATCATACCAATAAAGGCGTTCGTCTGGCAACTTTAATTAGCCGTGAAATTGTGTATATATAATCAACCAGAATCAAGACAGAACTTTGTGGTTTCTACATTAATATCCGGCATTGCTGCAGTGGCTGCAACGAGTTGCTTTTAACAGGTATAAAAGGTAACAAGTTGGGGAACTGGGGTTTATAAAAAAACAACAACAACCTGGTGGACATTTTGGCAAGCTGAGCTCGCACAGACGTCAATGTGTCCAGTGGGACCAATCAGAGCACTGGTTCACACTTCAATTGCGCTGGCGTAGACAAAATGATTCCCAACCCGTCAAATCTACCCAGTTGTAGTATTCTATTGCCAATTACACTTTGCCGAAGAGAAAATTGCACGATTTTGTCTCGTTGACAAGAGTTTATCGCATTGTATGCTCTCGCCTTCATTTACCCTGCACTATTTTTAATTAAAAGTTAACGCCGGGAGCATTTGTGAAAATTATTCCTGACTATTAAAACTTGCCCATTTTGCTAGCTATACTATTTCCGGATCAACGTGATTGTTTCGTTCAACTGTGTTAAGCCATACAATTTGAAATCGGATGCACCCTTATCAATACTTTTTTACGTGCATAAAAACTATTATAAAGTCTCATTAATCTAATCCCTTTGACACATTACGATTTTTTAGAATCACTCAAATTTCAAGCAAGCACACATTGTTCTTATGCAAACAAATTTCAGAACCAAATTTCCAAGATAATGGACATTGTGACGCAGCACAATAAATCGGTTATAACCTCGCTATAACAACCCAAGTTATTCACTTTACATTTTTATATAGTAACTCTACCAGCAAACTGTTTTCATTCATGAATAAATAAATGCATCATTCAACATTTGCAAAAGCATGCAAAATCACTTGAAAGCTATAATGATTCTTCACTGAATTTGTAATTCGTTTAAGATCGGTTATTGCTATTTTTAACAATTACTCAAAATTGCTCCACTTCCTTTACATGCGCATGCGTGTAATTTTGATTTAGAACGACATGGCAATTCGCTCCCGCCCATTTATATATAGCAATAGGTACAAACTTAGCTATTTGTCATTTACTAATTGCAGTGGAAGACCATAATCCACTAAACTGACATATCTTGTCCAAACCTTTCATTTGAGCACAATTACGACTAACCAGTGACAAATGGCTTTGGGTTTGGGTTTAGGTGGACATTTGCGAATCTCGAGCTGAAGTAAAACATAGTACAATCTTTGTCCATGTATCCTAATTGGAAAAAATGACTTGTACGGGATTGACAGTCTCATTGTCAATTATACAAGTAGCTATAATTATAATTTGATGTTGCAAACTAAAAATTCCCATTGTGATGAAATTACATATTTGATATGGGCACTCAATCTAGTATTATTTTTGCTGTGATGAGATAGTTACTCATTATGTGTGTATAGCAATATCATTAGGCCTATAAATAATCTGGGTGAAGTTAAATGTGCATTAATTTTTGCATGTTTTATTTTGGTTCGAGTGTAAATTTGGACATCTCATAGCATGCTATTTCAGTTAGGACAAATTTACCAAAGGTTTATATAAAATGCACATCCAAGGCATAAAGTGCAATATTGTATATAGCAGTCACATTGAAATCGAAGTTCACCATTTGCAATTCCTTTTGTTTATTGTGTTGTGGCGAAGCAAGTGATCAAACTCGTGCAGATTATTGTGCCCTACGTAATGAATAGTGAAAATGTAGCTGTCTCATGTGGAGCGATTTTCACACCATTACTGTATATAGCGGTGAATTTGCGAAGAGTGTCACTCCTCCTTTATGCTGTAACACTTTGTGTATAGTCTTGTCCGAGTGGACATTTTCATGGCATGGAAGCGAGTTCCCTACAATATATTATTATTAGCCATTCTGTTTTATTGGTTCAGCTAGCAGAGCTGGACTGCAAATGCACCCTCCTTTTTTCGGCTGTACTTTATACGAGGTAAGAGCTGAGGAAAAATAGTTTCGTTCAACGAAGAAATGTCTCGAATGGTATCGATCGCATGTCCACTGTCTTGATTGAATATGTTGTCCGAGGTAAGGGATAGACAGATGGGATGACCAAACGTTTGCAGAGGGAATGTGCGCATGCGCACTGAGCAGCATTATTGTATACACTGCAGCTGACGATAACAGATTATGGAAGATGAAACATGGAAGCGTTGCACCGGAAGTGCATCCTCAATGGTCACCTGACCAGCAAAACCAATAACAACTCCATCGTCATATTACTTTTCAATGATGCCGTTATGCATCTATGTCCAAACCAGGCCACATTCACTTAATTATCGAAATTGCTAAGGGACAATGAAGCAAATCTTTGATATAATGTTTATCGCATTCTACTATTTACTGTATCTAGACTTGGCCAATTTGTTGATGACTAGCCCCAAAATATTGATGAAGAATTGTATAGGGTATAAATTCCAATCACCAATATAATAGTTAGGTTAATTGTATAAGCTATCTATATTATCCTTCCTAATTTTCTGCCAACTTTGGAATAAATAGTGATTTCACACTGCAGAATTTGTTAACATGCAGCCCACATGCATTACACTTTTTTCGTCTCAAACTTATCTAACCATATTTTTTAGCCTCTTTCAATTTGGTGCATTTTCAATAATGTAGTGTGTAGCAGTAATTTAGGTCTTACACTAACAAAAACTGATTTGTTTTCGACTATACATATATGCTTACAATATTTGCAAAGTATCCAAGTTTTGTTGGCTGCGTATTATGAAAAGCATTAACGTAAAACCGAATCTTACATTTTTATTTGGAAACATTATTCCAACATTATCTTTATCAATGCTTCATGTCATGTCATGCACGTGTTGCCAGTATGCGGAAACTACTTTCTTATCGAAATGGGATTTTTTTTTATCCGGCGCCAGGCTTCCACAAAAATAAACTTTACAAGTGCTTCAATCTCTTTTATCCTGAATACATGCAGCAAAATCTTTTCTCTATTATGCATTAGACAGTATTTTCGGCGAAAGTAATCCATATAGCTTTGGTTCCATTTACTGACGTCAACTTGAAAAATCCATCATCGATCGCTAGTGAACAAGGAATTATAAATTTGAAAAGTTTGGTGTAATTCAAATGCTCGCATGAATAATAAATTGTCGTACATTAGGGACTGGTCATACATTATGTCAAACTCTGGGGGATGCTGGGAATACTTGCTCCAAGTTGTGAGACACAAGTGATAAGAGAGCTTCAAAAACAGCCAAAAGCATGACATTATTCATGTATGGTCCCTTACTTACAATTCAGAAAGCTTTAGTTTCACATTCTTCCTTCATAAAAGAAACATCTCAGACTCTCCATATGAGAAATGTTTGTAATTTCGAGCCAAGTATACATAGGAGCCTTTTCGCAACATTAAACCATTAAATATTAAAGCCATTTAACAAAGAACTGTAATTTTTTGTTGGCCCAAGAAAAGTGTATCGAAGCCACATTGCGCGTGCTTAAATATTAAACTTATTTTTTGGCGGTGTAATACAATCCTTTTTTAAAGCAGCATAGATTACAAGCACTGAATGCAATCAACGAAAACCAGCATTCCCGGTATAAACCTAAAACCGGAATTTCATTAATTACATAAGAATGATGGTCTTTTTCGCAAAAAATCTGGCATTTCTAGGCGGTCTGAAGTACCGTTCTGAATCACTTCGTGTCTTTTTTTAGTTTTCTTGTATCTTGAGCTGAATAATTAGCCGTACAAATAAAGTTTTCCAATTTCGATTTATTCCAAAAATTCATAAAAACTCTTTCGTTAAATGTATCATGAAAAACTAAAGACCAATGTGCTCTATAGATAGTTTGACTTATCTATGTAGTTACTAATTGTTATATTTATGGCAGCCAGGATCTTCCAGGTCGTTTATGGGCAATTAATGCATGTTTTTTATATCATGTTAGCGAAGCACCTCATTATTTTTTTGTCCGTCCCATCATTTCTAAATTATTTACAATGTGACTATACTTCTCGGACTCTCTGCATACGACAGTGTAAAACTCAAATTGCACGCTGGTGCTAAATGGTTGGCATCAGTGAATATATATTCAAAACCGTGCAGTTACACTTTGTGCGTAATAAACATAACTCATTAATATAGACAATTCAATTATCCAAATGCCGACACATTTCTGCAACTTTGAAAACATTCCGTCATGAACAATGCACAAACCCATTTTCTAGCACATTAAAAATGCATGTTCAATTAATCTTGTCTTCGTATATAAACTTTAGCAATCCCTGTCAAAGTACAGGAATTAAATTCAATATGATTATGATGAACGGGCATATATCGCTGATTTTTGCAATAATTTCTGTCTCGACATCGGTTTAATGGCGCTGTATGCATCTTACAAGATTTTATTGTTTTCGTTGTTAGTACGCACGAGTATATGCGATCATATCAATGAGTGTGCTAGGTTATGGCGACTATTACAACTGTTGAGACATAAAGTGCTGAAGATCATAAAATGGCAACAATGTACGGTGCTTAAAAACTTTCATATTTCGAATGAAGCTTTAAAATTTGCAGAAGCAATGTATAGAGACAAGTTTGCAATTTTCAACCTTATTGGGATTTTCGGAAAACATCAAATAGCCGAAGGGCAGAAAGCAAGATCACTCACACTGAGAACTCCATTAAGTTTACCTGTTATCTAGTGACCCTCCATACGAAGCAGATAAGCCAAACCCCTTTGTGTTTCTTGAACCCATAAATCAATATATACTGAAGTACAATACAATATAGGCAGACAACAATCGGCTAACGGGTCATCACAGGTTGCACCATCACATCTTCAGGCTTAACCCTTCCCTCATAATCCAAATCCTCATTTATTGCATGGTTTTTCTTGGAACTCATTTCAAATGTTCATGATTCCAGCAGATCACATTATATGGCAACCAATTCCAGCTTCTAAGATGAAATGTTGTGATTATTATAGTACCGTGTGTTTCTTCTGAAAAATTGCTATGATTGTGTAGCCAAGCCGCCATCTTTGGCGCTCCAAACTGCTTCACAGCCATTTTATTGTGCATGCAAATAGAGTCAAAATGTCGGATCACGAGACATACCGGTCCGAAATAACCACAAATTGGGAATATTTACGACCTACACTTACTTTAGTTATAGCCCAGGCACCATTTTTTCTGCCACGTGGCTCAAAATCAAATGCTAAAAATGTAACTCCTTTCCCTGTACCCCATTTTTTCTACTGAAAATAGCTTCAGGTTTTTTGTTTTGGTGTCACGTCACATGATAAGCTAACATTAATACTGAATTGCAGATGTAAGAAATCGTTATTATTATGACTTTTTAATCTGCAATACGGATGCCTGCAGATCGCAGACTTGCGTGCAACAAATGAAACTAAATAACGGGAAACATTCACGAATTATACATCAATATTTCTGAAGATGCTGACTGCAATCTAAAATTCTTGCAACTTAATTCTAAACAAGATTTGGTATATGAATACACATTTTAAGTAAGGAAATGCATCGGTGATGCAATGATTTTTTCTTTCAAGAAACTACAGGAAAAGCTGCCTACACTTCAGCTAATGCACAATTTACTCAAGAATTTAAATTGTAAAACTTCTCTGAGCAAGAATACCGTCGATTTCGTATTTTCGTTTGAACTTTGAACAAAGACCGCTATAAATTAACCTCAAAAGCTCATCAACCTGTGATAATGAAAACATTAATCACAAGCACAAACATTGTCCCCCACATATTAGGAAACTTGAAATACATCAACATGGATATAAGGCAAATTAACCTGGCATTGTATAAACCTACAGTATTTCATTATAGGCTCAATGTTTCTTGATTATGAATTTAGGTGTTGGAAAATGCAAATGAAACGTTGGACATTTCATCACTTGTCATAGCAAAAAATACCCAGATGCATGGGGTTATTGCTCCAATTTTTATATGTGGAAAGGGCCGTTTCTCGCACGAAATCGTAATTCGTAATTAAATATGCAGCAAGTTATTATTTTTGTCAGGTGTCACGTGATGCGGGCGACGTCACGATGAAGTGTTGCCGCAAATGAGGCGAAAATAAGGCAAAAATCGATGCCACAACTATGATACACACACTAACAACGAGATAACATTCAGTTGCAATTTCCATTGCACAACCGCATCAATGATTTTTATAGTGATTCGCCCCTTTTTTACCGATTCAGTTGTCGTCTATATGACATCTTTCTAGCTGTGTTGGTCGATTTGCATTTACATTTCCTACAAACGAATTTCTTCTTCCAAAACGGTCATATACATTTCGAAATTTATAAGCCTGGGACAAATAAATAGGTAAAGCTATCTTGGGTGAAAAACTGCGGGAGAGAAAGTCAAATAACAGATTTTTTTTAACAGTCCTTACTGACTTATGTGACAAATAAATTGTCTAGGGAAGTAAATTAGTCTCAAATTTCCACAGGTCCATCGAATAACAGGCCGCATTTTGGGAAATCCAACTCCAACTGTACATAAAAAACTTTTGACAGTTTTTTTATATGATTATATCCTGTTTCAATTTTAATGAAACAAAATTTCATGAACAAATATTGCAGAATTCATAATTCTATTTTTCGTCGAAAAACTGCAACTTTAAAAAATCGAAATGCAATATCGTAATTTTAAATGCAAGTTGTTTCTTTCAAACAATAATGTCAAAATTACTTATATCAACTTACTGTTGCATTTTATTGTTAGGTTTTATTCCCCTGCGTATTGGCCATACTGGAAGCCATATTTACTTCATTTTTCTGCGGCCATTTAAGTTTTAGCGAATATTTTTCCAATATATATTTCGGTTTCGCAAGGAATCACACAGGGACTCATTTGTCCTTTGACATATTGGACCTGCTGTGAAGTCCCCCCCCCCTTGACAAAGAGCACAATCCACGTTGCCAAATCGCTCCCATAAATCACAATTTCCAGGATCAACGATATGCATAAATAAATAAATGCACAAACGATAGAATAGGAAAGGAAATAAATTCGCCAATTTGTCATCGATTAATTCAGTATGTACAAATTGTCCCTAGTGTAAATCTATAAAAACAAATCCTTTATAAATATACACCCACCCACGTAGACCAGAAATAAAAACAGACGTTATTCATTTAGGAAACTTGTAGCCTATGTATTATGTAAATTGCTAGATGCAAAACTACGCAATGCATCATATTTAATATACAGGGTGCCCCAAGATAAAGTTTATTGGCCATTATCAGAAAAACCGCTGTTATTTTGAGGAAAGTAATGCAACTTCTATCAAGAAATATGATATGGTGAATCCGAATAGCCTTGAAGATAACGTTCATGGTAAAACCCAGTATCACCACCGGATTCACCATATAAACTGTCTTGAGACACCCTGTATGAAGTATAATCAACAACATGCACTAAATAGGAACAAATCATTCGTGATCAAACGAAAGACCAACCTCCAAGCAATAAAAGAAACGCAAATAAATGCTCTTAGTAAAAGTTACCTAGCAACAGCTAATAGCTGGAATATCCCAATTTACAAATTTATTAAACTGTTGGTACCCCAAACATCGCATTGTAGTGCAATATATACTTCATGTGAGAAGAGAATACGTGCTCAAAATTCAGAATTTCATCTCAATTGAATCCATCTACTAATTAGCAACATTAAACGTAGCAATTACTTTGTTTATTATAAATTCATTGCGGATTAAGTGGCACGTGACTAGCATCCAATTAAAACATGCTGCGTAATTCAATTCCACCAAGAATTTAGTGATATTTTTGTTTTTCGTTCAAATTAACTGCATTAAGCGCAGTAATTAGTATAGGTCCACAGATACGAGTGAATTCAAACCTGTATGAATTAAATTACAGTTAAATTTCGTTATAACGGTTTTCAAAGGAGACTTGGATTTTGACCGATAAAGTAAAAAAATGTTGCATGCCATACCGGTCATGACCATTATATGCATCCATAAAAAAAGACTTGGCTATAAAGCTTGGTATAATGCAAAATGATTAATACGTACTACTGTTTGCTATGTACGCATGATAAATTACTATACCGGGTGAGTCATAAGTCCTATGTCACCTTGTTTTTTTTTTTTTTTTGGTAAAAAGCATGCAACTGCAAGGCAGGGAAGCACATACTGTAAATCCCTCTCTTAGCCAGGGGCTGCCCAGCCCGGTTTTTCATCATTCATAACTCTTGTGCTGGGGGAACCACAAGCCATTTGACCGCCATAGCGAATAAACCGTTGCATGGGAAAAAAGTTATATCACACTCAAAAATATGTATTCATGCATTGTCTCTAAATTCATTTTGCTTAAAATCCTTACGTATAATATGGAACACGTAATGCATAACTTTTATGCAGTTCAATATTGCAATACCATAATGCACTGCATGCAATGCACCTAAACGCGAACAAGAAATTTTAAAATCTAGTGTGTAACATAGGCTAATAAAATTTAATGCAAGTCAATGTCCAACTCAAATAACTATGATGGAAATACTACATACATTTGGAATTAGCATTGTTCGAGGTTGTAGGTCGTATCTGTAAGTGAATGTATAAAGTGTGCCAAGTTCCTTCTGTATTAAATTTCAAACGAGAAATTCAACTGAGTGTTGGGTAGAAAAATGGGCTTCTAAAATGTATTACACATAACATTCAACCTTTGACCTTTCGTTTTTCCATATTTCTTAGTTTATTACATTACTTATGCAAACGTTGTCGTTATGTCTGGTTATGTATGTAGATGAGGAGTAAGGCACATCATTTTATTCATTAACTTGAATTAGCCTCAGTTCTTTTCGTGCAGAATAAATTAATCCCTAATGGCCGCCTTAATTATATAAAGTGACCAATTCTAAATATATTTAACTAGTTTCCAAGTCGCTATACAGCACAAGAGATATAGACTATCAAAGTCTATTTCATGATGTCCCGTCGAACTCCATATAGCATCACATTTACATAAGATATCCAAACAAAAATTTCAATATTACAACGCTTTTAGATATGTAAAATTCCTACAAAGAAATGTTGCATTAAAGAATTACAGAATTCGCAGTTGGCATTATAGTCAAAGTCAAATTCATGAAGTTTGTTATGGGTTTCATTATACTGTACAAACTTTTCAATGACGCTTGGTGAGCACTATAGCTAGGAAATTGTTGAATACTGCATGTTTGCAGTGTGTAAAGTTAATTCAACACAGTGAGTCCATGCATGTAATTAACACGCATTTAACCTTCTCAACATGTGCACTGAAAATGAAACAAAGCATCCCAGCCAGACACAAGGCAATCAGGCTTAATGAGCAGAATTGGTTTTTGTTCTCGGTGCGCGAAAATTGCGGTCCACCAGATTTCGGCAACATTGCCAATAGGAAACCAGGCAACCACGTGACCAGCGGTCAGTGCATGGCGAAAAGCGACTCCAGCAATTTAGCTAGGCGTTTAATTCGGTGCCAATTTAACGATCATTGCTAGGAGTTCATTTGTTAAAGCCGGTTCCGTTTCAAATGTCCACACCAGATATTGTTGGCTCAATTATATAGATGACAATGACAAATGATAGCTACTCGCAATACAATAACTACGAAACAATATTTTCCTTACCGTTCGACGAGTAATGAAATATATGTCTGGTGGTTATCATGTCCATGCAGCTTCCGTATAGGTAGACTAAATACAAAATATTTTCAATTAACGATCAAGAAAATTATTATCACAGTAATTACCACGTACACGTCGTGCATGCAGATTGTTTCAGATATACATAGTACATAGTTTCTAACTTGCTATGTTTATGAATATCAAATGGAAAAGCGCAACAGATACTTAACTTAATCAAGATGCTATTTTACTAACATTAAAATTCAGGAACAAACAGTAAATAAATTCAACCTCTACGAATAAGACGACCAATAATTCCACATGGAAATTATATATAAATTTCATAAATAATTTTAAAACCTGTTTCATTTCCTTAGTTGCGCCATAATAGAGAAGTTTTTGTTCAATTAATTGGAAGATGAACACAGGTAATTAGTGAAGCTCATTTGTAAAGTTTTTTATTAGAACAAAGTTGGGTGAGAGTTAGCTATAGTATTCGCAAAGAGATTGACTTTTTTTAATTCTGCCACCAATTACATAGATTTTGCGCACAAAAAAGGGCGGGTAAAATGCAAATTAGTTATTTGAGGTCGAATAATGACATGGTAACTTGTCAAAATTGTTGCCAAAAAAGGCGCGATTTCAGTCAAGAAAGGCGCACATGCTAATTATATGCAAATTAGAGTGCAGCGAGTGAAAGAGTTTACTTTTTGTCCATTTCCTTTGAAAGTGATGATTCTCGTATTAAGTGATCTCTTCATCAGTGAAATGAATGACATGTAATTAATGATCATAATTTACATATCACTTCTGCAAATATATTTAATTCAGCAAAAAATCAACTATAGTGTTTATATAGATATCATTAATTATTTCTGGAGTTGTTCAAAGGTGCTGACTGGTGTAATGACTGCAGTGCAATTGTGCACACAAACTCGTCACCTTGCGGGTAAAATTTGGAACTATTTCAAATTAATGTGCACAATCAATCAAGTAAATTCTGGTGGTTATACAGACTTTTGCTGCATTTTTTCATACAAATGACATTTTAGACGGATATTCGCCACAAGTTGTAAATTCATATTGGGGCTAGACGCGCGTCAAAAATTAATTAAGTCGTTTTAATCACTTTTCGCATGAGCTGCATTTTTAAATACCGTTCCGTTGATTATCAGCACTGCGATTTTCACACGCGTAACTTGGGCGGGAATTATGTCAGCTTATCCTTTTATCGCAAACTTCCGGTTGCTAACGAAGCATGGGCATAACTCTTTCAAACAAAAACCTACCTTGCCCTTATACAACGCCAACAAAAAATACATCATTTCATGCAACCATTTGCATTCAAAAAGTCATTAGCGGATAATGGAAGTGATTAAAAATTATCTGACAACCTTCTATTGTTATAGCAAGGCGATAACATTGCGCAAAAAAATCACCTAATATGGCTGCAAATATCCGGTGTTATTTGTCTTGAGCATCAGCTCCTATAAATTCATCTGATTTGATTTTAATGTGATGCACACCTACATTTATTGTTTAATAAGTAATTTGTGTCCATGCAGAATGACAAATTAAAAGCATATTATGAAGATTTGTGCGCAGAACTAGTAGGAATTTTCTATCAACACCTTATGGTAGACATACATGTACTTATGCAGCAACTAGGTGGATGAAAGTGCATGTAATGTTAGTTAACACATTCCATTTGCAACCTTCTTGCAGTCAATGTAAAAAAGCAAATTGCATTGCTGTAGAATGCACGCAGCATACAGACAGAAAATGTAGTCTGCAATGATGTATGCAGCATTCGTGCTACAAGATTGCGGTGGGAGCATTGCGGTGAATTGTTTGCATTCAGCAACCCAGCCAGCAGTATTTCTGTTGAGGGTAGTATTTCATTCTGTGGATAGTTAAGTTATGTCACAATCTATCGTTGTTTTCATGAAAGTAATATGGAATATTTTTTTAAATAAAAACAATGCCTATATAAAAGCCTAAACTGGCGGCATGCAGTTGTCAATGAATTAACATCAAATTGCATTTAAAACGGGTTTATCTACACTGTAGCAAAATGACGTAGCAAGTTATTACACGGTGCCGTGGCCATTATAATGCTTCTATAATTTTCAAATGCTATTTGAGAGTACGCACAGGGTGTGAAAAATGCCATGCAGCAGCATTCATTTTTGCAGCTATTCGCCTGAATCGCACCGATGAAAAATGTTCGCAAATTTTAATTACATGTTATATCCAGGCAGCTCAGTATAGGCTGATGACATCCTCGCATGAATCCATCTTAATGTAATTAATTCCCACTAATTCCGCCATTTTTTCTTCCTACGCTTTTCAAATATATTACGTGTCATGCTGATGTTTACAAAAGTAACACTAATCATTCTTTTTGGTCCACAGGAAACAAAAGACAACTTATTTTTAATTTGTATCTCCCTCAACTGAATTCAGTGGTGCAACTCCTTTTATTAAAGAAATCGTTCGGCCAAAAGTTTT
>WWPM01022876.1:0-11497 GCA_023279145.1 Glomeris maerens
TAGTCACTTCCTGCTAAATGTTTCACCAACTAATTGTTGAAAGATCGAAATCTTTAAAAAAAAAAGCAAGAAAGTTTTCTTAGAGTATAGGCAAGAAACAGTTGTTCAAACCTGCCCCAGTGTGGCGATTGAAGTATACATATACTACTTAAAAGAAAAGTTGAAATTAGTGTCACTGTATAAGGAGAGAGAGAAAAAAAGAGTGAAATGAACCAGGAAAAGGAGAAAGAAATCGATTAATTACGCGTTATTTCAAAGTAAAAGTTTCTTAATCATGTATAAGAAGAAGATGAAGAATGTGGTAGGAGCAAGAAAACAGAAAACAGGTAACACTTCCGGTATTGGATGCCCGGTTTACACCGGTTTTTTTTTGAGGGGGAGAAATGGTGACTGCAACTGTGTCACCAAACCAGATCGCCCAAGTTCTTGTACTGCACGGCTCGCCATACTCAACCCCTCCGGCTTTCCATACAAACTTTGAACCCTCGTTACTCGCAAACTACTCCATCAAATTCGTTCCAATTTTGCAGGCGCTTTTAAGATCGAGCCTTGCTTATGCTGACAAAGTCTTAAGACGATTGGCAGTTTGCAGCGGAAATTAAGATGAAAGTAAGAAGAGGTCGCGTGGGCACTCGCAGCAAGCTTTTTCCAAACAACTTTCTTCAAAAGCACGTAACTTAGAAACTATTTAAGCAAATGTGATGCAACTTTGCAATTGCACCAAGCAATAAGTCTTAAATGACATGGAAAAATTTCAACAAGATTAGAAGGTCCCAAGTTGAGTTTTTGGGGCAATAAGCAGAAACGCGGTTGGGCACACAGGTTTCGCTAAAGGATCTTTAAAACCTCTTAACTTGGAAACCATTTAAGAGAATAAGATGCAACTTTGCAATTGCACCAAGCAATAAGTCTTAAATGATATGGCCAAATTTCACCAAGATTAGAAGGTCCCAAGATGATTTTTGAGGGACCTTAGCGGTTTCAAGATCAAAAACTTATATCTCAGGAAACGCTAACTCAAATGCGATAAGATTTAGTTCCCTGTTGTTTTCGATGAAAGACCTTGTACTAGGTCTACAGTAGGCAGATCTTGAACCAAAGCTTACGGATTGGGGCCTTTTCGCAAGAACACTTGTCGACAAACTCGATACATGACACGCCAATCCTCTCGTTTTGGAAGGCACATATTTCAAGATCTGCCCAACGTAAACCCAACCATCGGTCCGATCGCCGGATGACCTAGACATACCTGGAGGTCCTTGACTGCGTCCGTGGCCGTGGGACTCTGCATCCACTGGACCACCTGCGTCATAGTGATGATGTAGACGTCCTTATGGTTGGTCTGGATCTCGTCTATCCAGTCGAGGAACGTGTTCTTCAACTCGGGGTTGTTCTTGAGCCACACCGCGTGGAAGTAAAGGCCCAACGGGGCCTTGTTCTTCGAGTAGTGCCTCTGGAAGTTGTGGTTGAGGAAGTTGTAGAACTGCTCACCGTTCACCAGGTTGCTGCACGAGTCGACCATAGCGCAGCCGGGAAGGTCCTCGTCGAAGGAAGGGTCGTCTCGACGGTCCAACTCGTTCATCACGATCTCCCAGACCGCGTGCGACCGGCTAGGGCACTTCTGCCCGTTGCCGTGGCACTTGTGGGGCATCTTGAAGTACAGGGTGTAGGGCCAGAGGGGAGGGTTGCCAAGGGCCGCTGTCATGGTCGAGTCCCAGAGGAAACCCTGTTCCTCCATCATCGCGAACTGGCTGTTGCCGCCGACGCGCAAGTAAGGGGCCCGGAGCCCAATGACGGAGTTGTCGGTGATGTTGGCGAACTTCTCCACTATCAGCCTGCTGCCTGCCATCTCTTGGGCCCATTCGTCCAGGGTTAGGTCCGTCCAGTACTGCTCGTCGTTCTTGTGCCTATACGCGCGTGTGGGTGACCAAAGCGCCAGTTTCGTTATCGGCTACACGTGTGCGAAGATGCACAGGGTGTGGATTGGGCGTAATGGAGGTGTGTGTTGTTAGCGGGGTACTTACACCTTTTCAAGTTGAAGGTGTTAGTAATTACACCCAGAATAGTTTGTTTCTCTACTATGAACACACATTAAGAGATAAAGTCTTTTCGTTATCGACAGCCACTTCCCGCTGCGCACCAAGGCAATTGGGTGTAACAGAGGTGTAATGCAGGTGTTCTAGGGGTGTATACGGACACGGATCGAGCGTTCACCCCTGCTGTACATTGCCAACGCGAGGTATAGCAACAAAACGCTTTTTTGTGACCGTGTCCCGTAATATATAGGGTGATGATGATGCTTTTTTTAGGTAAGATTTCTTTAAGAAATCCCCTCAGGCGTTTTCTCAGCTGTAAGGAATCTAAGTAACCTCGACTCCGGTGTGCGATGACCCAGATCCACAACATCCCATCTGGAGAACATTGCCACTTCACTTAGTTCCTAGTTTTTAGTTGTGACTATACCTACATTTGCATAAGGGCTTTATATATGAAATCCCTAGACTTGGGGCATTTTTAGCTGCATGCAGTGTCTCGTTTGTGAGGATACATAGAATTGCTGCGTCATGAAGGACCTATAAGACCCATTGATGCTTGGATTGAACCGAAATAATAGGCCCTTTTCACAAATGCAGGGTCTATTTGTTATGACTTTGCAAGGACTAGGACCGAATTGCTGAGTATGCAACAGAAAGTATCGGGAAGAAGACCCATTGGTTTAGGACTTGTTGGGATCGAAGCGAGGCCCTTTCAGGGTAGGGCTTTGCAAGGACCTATAAGACCCAACCTTTCAGGGTAGGGCTTTGCAAGGACTATAGGTCAGTATAGAGCAAGGACCTATAAGAACCAACCCTTTGACTTGGGACTCAATGTTGGAATCGATGCGAGCGGATTTGACGCGGATAACAGAAATGACAGAGGAAGGACCTGGACTTGGGGCCCTTATATAACGAGCATATGAAGTGGGAAGGGCACATACGTGATCGAATGGGCCGCGATCTCATGGCCCTGTCTGTGAAGTTCCTGCACGGCACTGTAGTTGGTGTACTTGTGCGAGATGAAGAAAGTGCCCTTGATGGTGCAGCCGTTCGGGTTCTTCCTCTGGCCGTTGAAGATCTCCTCGTAAAGGTCTATGTTGTTGATATTGACGGCGTCGTCGAAGCTGATCATGATCATCTGGGGCACGTTGGCTGGGGCCAAACCGCCTGGGATCCTCGTGCCATCGGGCGAACAGTAGCAATCGGGCAGCTGACACTGGCTTAGGTCACACGGAGGAGATCTGTTTGGGTCCTCGTCCACGGCTACAAACACATTGTCGTTCTTGGGGCATGCAAACAACGAGAATACATCAATAATAAGCAAAGGGCTTCTTACAGCAGGCGTTCTCGTCCGATTGGTCGGGGCAATCGGGTTTGCCGTCGCAGAAAAGGGCCTTTTCCATGCAGTCCCCGTTTCCGCACGCTAACTTGCCTTCCTCGCATAGGGGCTCGTCGGTGGACAGTAAGGGCTTCACCTTTCGGGACCCTGAACATAGGTACACCCTGTTTACACCCCAACCTCTGAAAGTGTACTTAAGGGCTAAGTGGCTTAATGAAAGTGACTGACTCTGCTTGAGGTTGCAGTTCTTGACATGGTCCTTCCAGTCACATGTCTGTTTCTCTATGTCGAAGGCCAGTCCTGCCGGACACCTTAGGGCCAAAAGCCCTTGGACCGAGCAACGGACCACGTCCCTGCAGTCGTCGTCCGAAGCCAACCGGAAGTACTCCCCGGCCGACCTCCCCTCGCAAAGGTCCTTGTCGTTAAGGGCATCGTTGGCCAGGGGCACTGGCACAGGTTGAGGTGGAGTGGTCCCTTCAGCAGCCTGACGTTCAACCCTTAAGGTCCTGCACCTCCCTGCCCAATGCACATTCGTTATATTACTCATAGGAAATTCTATGAACATCAATAGGGCCCCATTATAACGTGCCCCGTGTAATTTGCGATCGCAATACAAGCCATATTAGAAATTTCTCATTTCCCCTTAGCTTTAGGGGTTTCTATGAAGGTCTTACACAGAATCCAATGACCTCAATTGTAATTAAACAAAGCTTCAATAATGTAAGAACTTTTGCATTTTAATAGCTAAACATCAAGACTACACTCTTTAAGGGTTCCTATGAAGGTTTTACACAGAATCAAAAGACCTTAATTGTAATTAAACAAATTCTCAACAATAAAACATAATTGCAATAGACAATGTAAGAAATTTTGCATTTTCCCTTATCTAAACATCTAGACTACACACTTTAAGGGTTCCTATGAAGGTTTAACACAGAATCAAAAGACCTTAATTGTAATTAAACAAATTCTCAACAATAAAACATAATTGCAATAGACAATGTACGTAATTTTTAATTTTCCCTTAGCTAAACATCAAGATACACAGTTTAAGGGTTCCTATGAAGGCTTTACACAGAATCCAATGACCTTAATTGTAATTAAACAAATTCTCAATAAAAATACAATTGCAATAGACAATGTAAGAACTTTTGCATTTTAATAGCTAAACATCAAGACTACACACTTTAAGGGTTCCTATGAAGGTTCTACACTAAATCCAATGACCTAAATCGCAATTCTTCAAAATCCCACGAACTATAACGTAATTTACATGTTCTTTATTACATAATTACAACATCCAATTTGTAAGTTTGGAACAACAGTCAATACTATAGCAAAAGTCTTCATTTTCCCCTGAACCAAAACAAAAGCAATCACAAAATTCGTCTGCTCTTCAAGGATTCCCATGAAAAATACCACCGACTTTAATTATAATTAGTCAAAAAAAAAATCTCAATTATTACTTATAGATTTGGAAACAATTTAAAAGTCGCCATATTATTAATTCCCTTGAATGAAAATATACTTTTCAAGGATTCCCATGAACAATTTAATCCAAATTCCAATGACCTTATTACTAGTAAATATATGTGTTTTTATCATCATTAGCATGAAAAAAGAAGATTAAGTTAACTATTACTAAATTTTATTAGTTTAATTTGTATAAATGCAAATTTTCTTATGAAATTTCTTTCCAAAAAATTCCAAGATTGCCCAAGAAAAGTAAGTACATACCGTAGGAGAGGTAAGACAAGAAGAGCAAGACGAACAGCGCTTTCTTGTCCATCATCGTCTTAATCTTATAAGGAGCAACGTAAGAAAACGTTTTCAGGCAGAGTGTGAGATGTCTTTATAGGCCCCAGTCGCCACCCGATTTGCATTTGAGGACGAGTGATAACCTCGTGTCCGACCAGCCCATTGGTCGCTCC
Source organism: Glomeris maerens (assembly GCA_023279145.1). Classification (NCBI taxonomy): domain Eukaryota; kingdom Metazoa; phylum Arthropoda; class Diplopoda; order Glomerida; family Glomeridae; genus Glomeris; species Glomeris maerens. The sequence continues at coordinate 5,307 of WWPM01022876.1, forward strand.
GCCAGGCCACGCCCCCATCCCCCTTCAGAGAAAGCCACGCCCCTTACGATCCGCGATCCGCAAAACCAACTTTACAGCGTTTCATCGGTGTGTATACAACGGGGGTTGGGAACATCGATATCCGATAATATCGATAAAACACCCAACATATCGATATTCCTAACATTTCAGAAGATACCACGGGTAGTGTGAAGATCAGTAAAGTTGTATTTGCAAACTTTGCTTCGGTTTTATATCGGAAATGTCGCTGTATCGGTTGGGGAGGAATATCGATATGTTCGATATTCGATACGATATTTCGCGTCTTCAGGGTTCAAGAAACAAGTAATGAAACTGGAAAATGACCTCTACACACTTTCCCAAAGTTGAAAGACTTTTTTAATATAAAAGGAAAACTTGTTTTACTTAAGGTTGACATTTGAACTTTCTTACTTTTTTGCATAAACAATTAACTTCATTTTCTTGTAGCTTCTTAAGCCTAAAGTTGAATCTTATTTTTTTCTTGTTTATAGAAATAATAACCGGTTTATGTGAGAAAATCTGCAAGTTTTATTAGCCATTGTCTGAAAGGTTTGACATGAAATTCTTCTTTGTAAGAAAATGCTTCTTAAGAAATGTAGACATTCTTGAATACAATGATAACATTGTTTCTTGAATTCCCTTACACATGTGCAAATGATAAGTTTATAAAAAAAGGCAATTTGAATGGTAATTAGGTACAATGACGATTATAATTGTGGAAATTTAGTATAATTTAGTGCAAAATTGGGATTTGGCATTTGGTTCAGTATCTGATGACATTTCAAAGTAATTTAGTACCTAATGATGTTTCAAAGTAATTTAGTATCTAATTGCATTTTAAAGTTATTTTGTAGAAATTACATTTGAAAGTAATTTTGTATCAATTACATTTCAAAGTAATTTAGAATCTAATTACGTTTCAAAGTAATTTAGTATCTGATGATGTTTCAAAGTAACTTAGTGTCTAATTACGTTGCAAAGTAATTTAGTAATTACATTTCAATGTAAGTTAGTATCCAATGACATTTCAAAGCAATTTAATATGTCATTACATTTGAATGTTATTTGGTATCAATGACATTTCAATATAATTTAGTATCTAATGTTGAATGAGCTCGGTAATCAATTAAAATGACTAACTTACTTAGCCAATATTCAGTATAGTCCAGACGCACTCAAAGTTGCACTAGCTACAGATATCAAACATTAATTTCTCACTAATTTAACTTAATTAAGATCTCATTTCAAAGTAGCAGTGAAGGGCCTTTGTATTTAGTATGTAACTGAATCAAATATTTTCGATATATTATTGTAACTTAAAAAGTTAGGATTTTTTTCAGTTTTGGAATCACTACAACTTTGAGTGCAAAACGACTCTAGTTTTTCCAATGAATAATAACTGAAGAATTTGATTGGCAGTGCACAGCCACGCCCACTTTGCGCCATGTTTGGAAAGTTTGACTCATCTTATATTCAAATGGATGTTTTAGCGAATTGAATTGACCAAACTCCTCATTAAGGCCGCCATTTTGAATTCGTAGGTTTCTATGACAGCTGCGAGATTAATCAGTAATCGATTTACTAGTTAAAAGCTCAATAATTACCACTAAACAAGTTACTTTTCTTCACCAAATGCTTAATAATACTAAACTTCATAAGAAACAATGAATTAAAGTTAATATTGACACCGAAAGAGGCGGCAAAACAAGGTACAGTGCAGTCATTAGCCTTCGTTCATTTCCCTGTATAACGGTTTGCTTATTTCCTTATTCTCAAAACAACTAAGAAAGAGAATTCATGGCCATCTTGGCAATAACCTCGAGGAACTTTGCCGGTTACATTATCGATAAGTATCGATATCGGCGTCGTTTACCCGAACGAACGTCTTGCAAGACGTTTGTCAAAGCGCTTTATCAACACAACTTCTTTCTTTTACTGACCGATGCGAGGGGAAAGTCCATTTTTCAACTTTCTCAAAATCCAGATTAGTTACTAAAAAAGAATAGTTTTTTCGTTCTTTCTTAGCTATTTCTTGTCTTAAGAATTACCAACCCTTGAATTCCTAAGATACCATTAATCTGTCAGCCTTCAAATAAGAAAATCAAAAAAATTAAGAAGAAATCTATGCATTACTATCGATCATTAATATGTGGGTGACCTTCTTTAAAAAAAACAGTCTTAATGTCGATTTCTTAAGGAAAAAACATTAAGACATTGAAAATTTCTCGAGATTTCAGACTTAGCTGAAATTCTATCTCAATTGCTTATTTATAACAAAACCATTTGATGTCATTCAACATCCTTTTGTAATATGCACAATTAAATAAATTGGTATTTAACTAACTAATAACATCATTAACTCAATTAGTTCATTATGTTACATTTATCATGCACTTGTACTAATTAAGACAAATTATTATCGTTTTAAAACCGATAAATACAAATTATTTCCAGGATTTTGTGCCAAATTTGACTTTAAGATTGTTAAATCTTCAAGACTAATTAAGTTAAGGCATAATTAGCCTGCAAAGGATAATAATTAAGCAACTGTAATGTACGAATTTGACAATAATGTTATTGTTTTGGATCTTCTTAAGAAAATCGATTCAAAATTCTTGTTTCTTAACACGAACTGGATATTTCTAAGAAATCAGTCTTAAGTTATATCTTTATAGTTATGTTAATGACCTTTTCATGGATGTCTTAAAGGAGATGTTTGCAAGATGTTTCATCTTGAGGGAATCCGGATTTTCACACTCAAATGCCAAGTCATGCAAAACAAGGCTTTGGTAAAAACCCAAAACTTCTATAAATAATTAATTGGAACAATTTACACAAATCACCTTTAAATTAAATTCCCTAAATTACGTTATTAAAATCTTTAAACTACACACTCTTGAACTAATGATAATTAACCTGCCACAACTATATTATCCCATTTTGCGACGAAATTAACATCAAGTTGCACTTTTAACAGTGTAACAGAAACAAATTAAGTATACTTAATTAAGTAAACACTGGCAATTTGGGAGAATTTACACAAACCAGTTTCCCACACTGTTATAAACAAAATACATATTTACAGTAATTAAGTTAATTAGAAACGCACAGTATCCCACACAATAAGCGTTAAGTGTTTTAATCAAGTTAATTACAAATTTAAGTTTCAAAATAATACTGAACACAAATTTATTTAAGGGACAAATTCGTATTTAGCGCAATTTTATTACAATTAAGCTTTATAATTCATTAATTTTGTGTGATAATCATGTTAAATATTAAACTTAAGTGACAAAATCGTATTAGGTTTGTTAATTAAGTTAATTACAAATTTACAAGTATCAAAATAATAGTGAACATGAAGTGATTTAAGGGGCATTCAAATTCGTATTTAACGCAACTTTATTACAAAATTAATAATTTACAATTAGGCTTTATAGCTGATTAAATTGAATACACGATAGTCATGTTAAATATTAAACTATTTAAATCGTATTAATTTTGTAAGCAATCATTCAGCGCAAAGTTAATTATACTACTAATTAGGTCCTATAAGTCATTAGTCTTGCATGATAATTAGAATAATTTAACATATAATGAAGCTGTAAAGCGAACCATATTTAAACTTTGTGTTCAAATTCCGGTTTTTGGTATTAAAAATGTCCTTCATAGATTCCTATGAGGTTCTTCTTCTTCTTATTATTATTATAATATTATCCAAATCTCCTGTTGTTCATAGGAATTCCCCTTTAAAGATACGCAAATATCTTTTGAATTCCCCTCCGATTTCTTGAGAAAGTTTGCTTGTCTTTTCTATGACTGACCACGTGGCAAAAGTCCTTTGTTCTACATTTCAATTTTTTCCCCCAATTAACCTATGAGCAAAATGAAACCATCTTATTTCTGTACCAAATACTTCTGGAAATTCCTCCCAACATTCCTAATTTAGTATATATAACCTACTAATTATTATACAACTGGGAACAGAAACTTCTAATGTATATATCTTGTTTTTGAAATATGTTAAAAAGTGTGTATAGACCACACCCATCGTGAACTTTCAAACGGCACTTTTGCTGTTTTCTTTCTTTATTTGTTATTACACACCGTTGCGTGTTGATGGACAATAAAAAGCCGGATATAGGTGATGATTCACCTTTTTTGAAACGATCCTTACGGGTTTTTAAGGAACGCCCACATGATGACGTACGTGTTTCTTAATCTTATTCAGTTTATATTGATAATGTAGGAAGATGGAGGTGTGAGAGGGGGCGAAAACCGGCACAAGGCGTCATGTTGTATCGTTATTTTATTCATTTTATTCAGATTTTATTCAGGGGAAAGTCGAACGCTTCATGGGCGCCGCCATCTTGGCTGGCGATCGAACGTCCAACGCACAAAACCGCCTTCTTTCTTTTATTTCTAAAGGCAAATGGCGATTGGACGAGGGAGAAAAAACCGTACAAGGTCGGAGATTTGGACGAAGTTGGTGCTCCAACCTTAATTCGCCGACAGTCTGGTGCAACGAGTTGTCCAAACAACAACGACGTCGTCCAAACTGGGGGACAAACGTTCGAACGTTCCGTAGATTCAAAATTTGAAAATACGGCCGTTGCGCCGCAAAAAACGTTCGATCGTTCCACAGATTCAAATTTGAAAACACCAATCCGGACGTCGCGGCGCCGGAAAACGTTCGATCGTTCCGTAGATTCAAATTCAAAAAAAAACCTGGAATATGGCAGTGAGCAGGAAGGTTCTAGCCAATCAGGCGAAGCGGCGCAAGCTATTCAAAAAGTTCCATTCCGTCGATGACGTCAGGTACGCAACCAATCAGGCACCGAATAAAAAGTAAGTGTTCGAACGTTCGAAACGCAAACGGCACCGGGACCGGCGGGCAGGTGGCGTTGCTCGTCGCCAAAGTGTTGCCTATCGATAGTCACTACTTTGTACTACATATCGGAGTTTACGCTTTAAAATTCGAACAAAACGGTCACAAACCGTTCCAATCGCAACATCTGCATTTGCAAAACTGTGTAATGGAGAAACTGAGGTGTTCTTACGTTGTTTTCACACAAAGACAAACCAGGTGGCGCTGCAAAAAATCTAACTAATATTATTCTCCTATTTTTAGCACAAATTACTATTAATATTACTTTTATATTATTATTACTGTTACTATCGACATTATTACCTATGTAATCATTATAACTATCAGTACTTTTACGATTAATACTTATATCAAATATTTCTAGGACACATTAACATTGTTATTATTATTACTAGAATTATAAGCAGGATTTTACAATTACTATTTATTTTATATTATCATTATTACAATTTTTATTATCAGTATTTTTAAATTGATAGTTTTTATTACTAATTACTTCCATATTATTATTGTTATTATTACTCTTTTACTAAATCTAATACATTATTCAAAATTCACGTAATTTTAATAGGAACGAAATGAATTGGATGAAAATTTGGGGGGGGGGGGGGAATCGATTATGCTGCCCTCTGTAGGCTAATCTAAGAAATAAACTGGTTTCTTGGAATGTAGAGCTAAGTAAGTGATTTGCAAATCCTTATTATGGGGGCAGAAGAAATAATTTCCGTTGGCGAAAAAAGAAACTCCAAATTCTCCTTACACATTTCACATGCAAATCAATACAGTTATTCTTATGCAATAAGAAGTTTCAATTCCGCATTTTTCCCACTTGGTTTCGCTCTGTCACCAAAGTGTGGCCAATGACCTCAACTTTCTAATAATATTACATTGGGTGGAGCTGCTTTTATTCCCCCCTTAAAAAGCCGCCATTTTGTTCAGAATTAAAAAGGACCTTGTTTGCTCTCAAGTTCACAAAAGCTTATACTGAAAGGAATTTAGGCTAAGTTCTTTAGTATATAAGATAAAAGAAAGTTGTAAGAAAGTGGTGCAAGAAGCCGAATCGAGACCAACTTCAATTATCCGAACACAATACCTTTTTCGCCTAAAATTTATTAGACCCATTACTGCGTTTTAAATTTAAAAAAAAAATAAATAAACATATAGTCGGTTCGCACTCAAAGTTGCACAGATTGCAGTCTTTGTAAAATCGTAACTTTGTAAATTAACATCATATAATGGTAACATTTGACTCAAATGCATTAAGAAAGTTAATTCCTTGAGA
>WWPM01022878.1:0-21084 GCA_023279145.1 Glomeris maerens
CTCTAATATTTTGATTGGGAAATTTCCTTTTGTACATGTTAGATGGCAATTACATAACGTTAGCTGTAACCTTACCTTCGTCACGTCAATGACCAATTCATGGATACATATATTTTTATGATGTACATTATTCAGCAATCCTTCGGTTTACACAAGGGATGTGGTCTTTGAATAGCTCACGAAATGGAGGCTAACGGCCTGCGCATAAAAGGCATAATAATACCGGGAAGAATATTGCAAATTTTAAGTTGAATTCAATTTCAGGTAGCGAACGATGAGTTGCAGTTTTGAATAAGCTTAATATACACGTGCATATAGCGTGTAGGTGAAATCCACATAAGTGTAACACAAAAATTGTGCGTCAGCAACGACTTCAAAACCTAATTCCTTGCGCTATAGCTTATATTTTCTTGCTGTTTAACTTTGATAAAACTAGGATAGCCATAGAAATCATATTGACTTGAAAAAATAATTTTAACCGCCCATTTGATATTTAAAAAACATACACCAAGATCACATTTCACGGTGAAATTGAGGTGCATGAGCAACACACACTTTGAAAATAAATATTGTTTAATTGGTTATGGTAAATAAATTTTGAGCTTTTCTATCTCAAATTTCATGGTCTTCCAGACATATTGCAAAAAAATGGAAAAATCATAAAACACAAAATAAATGTTTTAATTTAGAATTTAACGCTTCAAATGTGTGCGTCAGCAACATGGAATTCACCTGTAGTAAATTGTAAAAAATATTTGTTGCACATACGTATGTGTGCAAGTTTTCACAATATGCAGGGTGTATACTGTAGCTCAAAGATATATACAAATGGATTAAAATGTTGCAGGAGATGACTACAGAAAGAACACCAGTTGCATTTTAAGCACTAATCTCCGAACCAACGACGATCGCCTCGATTCCTTTTCGCCTGGTCATTTAATATGCATGGACAAAGTCATTTTCTGTGGTCATGGTGCCCGGCGCTTTAATATACTACTCATGATTTGACATCTCTTGTTGAAGTGGAATATTAAATATCGAATTGAGATAAAATTTCGAGAGTGCACTTGCTGCGAAAATTTCAATTCCCTCTAAATTTCCCAATATTTAGCAGTTAGCGAGATAGGAATTGAATAGGCCAAGACTGAGCGCAATATGATTTTGAATTCTTGACATATATCAATTTATTCGCTTAAGCAAAATATAAAGTTATATCGTGGAAATAATTTTCAAAATGTAGATAGGAATAAACCCCATTTGCAATTATAAATTATTAAAAGTAAGCTCGAATAATTGTGATTTTTAAATGTAAAAATGTCTGTAAAATGTTATGCAAATTCATGCAATTTAGTTACCAGCAATTCTTGAAATGTTTTCTCACGTTTATCGATCTTCCTTGCACAGCAGGCATCAATTGTAAATATGAAGCACTTGTATGTACAGTAGGTATATCATATCAAAATTCATGCCTCTTTGTTAAAATAAAACATTGAAGGTCTCAAGCTTTTCAATATGGGCAGAAAATGAAGCAGCCAAATGGTGAATTCGACGTGATTTATCTTTCTGCTTTTGGTTGGACTGCGTTGTTTTTGTGCTCTGGAGAGCATTTGCCCTTCTTTTCGAGAATCCATTAGCAATTCCCAAAGGAAACGTTTGCCCCACCCCCCACCCCCCGGCATCACTAACTTTCAGGGCTTATGCCCAATTTAGTCTGTGAATTTAGTCTAAATGTAATAAAATGTTTTTGCTCTCTCTACGAGTTGCATGGATCGGTCTAAATTCAAAGTTGTTGATTTAAAATAAAGTGCCGCTGAAAATATTATTAATGTTTGTATTTATCGCCATTTGCGAAGTACTTTACAAACGAGTTGGTATACCATATAATTATTAGGCCTAATGTTTGAGTGCAATTAGGAAAATGACGTTACGCTACAAAAACTTTTAGAAACTATAATACTAATGCAAGCCTTATGAACATTTACCTTAATGCAAATTGTAAGCCAATAGCTGAACATTTCCGTTGAAGATTGAATCATTTCGGTATAGTGCTGTCTTGTGTTTTGCTGCTATATAAATTGCCGGTTCAAATAAATTATTGGATTCCTTGAAAAAACCTTCGTTATGACTTTCATGGATATTATAATTCTATAATTAAAGTAACTAGCTATAGTTTAAGGTTTTAGCAATTACATTTGGGATTTAGCGAGCGCTTTCATAAGAGCAAAGTCAATTTAAATGCAAATTTTACCCTCTCAATTGGTCATGAATGCTCACCATACTAAGAAGTCATTTGCATAACACAGAAATGAGTTTAGTAGCTTATGGTCGGCGTACTTTAGTTTTTGTTTGTTAGAACACTGTACATGCAGTGATCACCGCATCTGGTTTCAAAACAATTAGTAGTCTAAGTGTAGTAATAATTAATTCATCAATCAATTTTGATATGACCTGTATTATGATACCACTTGTCGTTGGAAATTTTCAAGTTCAGTTCTATAAAATAATATTGATATTGAGATCCACTGCTAATGCAGAAATACATATAAAAAAGGCGGGGCAAGGAGGCCACTAGAGCAATAGTCTTATAACTGTGTGTAAAAAAAAATATATATTAATTAATATAGGCTTTACTATATGCAAAAAGCTTATTCAACGTATTTTTAAACACATGTCAATGGAATAAATATGATTTTCCTTATTTGCAATAACCCTGCACATTTATTGGTCATTTGTTTGCTAGGAACTCTAGCGATCCACCTGTATCATTGCTTAGTGTGGTCATGGTATCTGTAAGGGCAACTTCACTTTCCTACAGTGCAAGTTGGAATGTCTGCTACCAGAAACATCCTGCTTCTTGTTGAAGGCGCAACATTGTGTTAAACACGTCATCATGCTAAATACATGGTGGCCTACAAGTTTTCAATTGCAACTATAGCCTTCTTTCCTTAGTAGTTCCTTGAAGATGGCGTCCAAAGTCATCGGCAATGTCATATTTGGAATAGTCACATTTCACTTCCTATATCCCGGTAAATGGATTTTCATCTAGAACGCACCATTCTAGAGATACATAATTAATTTGCTGGGTTTTATCATGGACACCCTGTAAATACTAAAGAGGTAAATTTATAGGGTTTCGTAATACCCACTGAAATTTCGACAAGTTGCAAGAAAATTATAAAGAAATTGGTTGTCATCTTCTAGAATTCTTTAAAAAATGATTCAATTATTCACGAAGCCATGATCTGTTTGCAAGGGTCGACATTTTTGTTAACCCCCTCTGTAAGTAGACATTCCATTCGGAATCACATAGTTTTCACATGGAAGCGTTATGTTCTGAAAGCTGGTATGACCGAATTTACAGGGTTTATGTCATGTACAGGTAGAAAGTGCGCCTAAGGCTAATAGACCTCCTATTTGGCACAGATTTCATAACTAATATGTAGCTTGGAAACTGTAACATCTATAATTCTTAAACTTTGCAAGATAAGTGTAAAATATTCTGCCAGTTTTACCTTTGATAGAAATTCTCATTTGCAATGCAGATATGTTATGATCCCCGCCTTCCCCGAATCTGTAATACCTCCTTAGGAAAAGCGCAATTACACGCACATGTAGCGATCACGGAGTTGCATAATTAATCACGTAGGTTATCACAGTATAATTTGGCCAGATAGTGTAGATTAAATGTTGTATTATGTTACTCCCTCCCATAACAAATGAAATTTGATACTTCACCAATTCAAGTGTTGACATTCATAACAAGAAGTGGACAAGCGCAATTCAATTTCTTCTAATCTAATTAAAAGTCTGTAAAAATTAAGCTAATTTTTGATTCCAGTAATAATACTGAAGTATATTTTTCTATCATTCTTGCAAGGATACAGGAATGTTTGTCAGAGATACAATTTCTCAATTTGTATGCAAATGCTTAAATGCTTGGATAAGCATCTTAATTGAAAATGATAAGTGATGCGACACATCTGAAAGCTATTAATTATTTTTTGGTAAAAAAATTGGTGAAAGTGTTATGGCTTCCGTAACGCTTGACCTTAACGGTCAATACTGTATGTGTGGGAATAACAGTTGTCTGGGTGATGCGCTGTGCAGCCCCATAATCTCACGATACTTATGATGAAGCCATGTAGGGAAGCATATACTCGTTTTCCAGCTCGTTTCCAAGAAGTCACGCAATCCATCGTTTTCTTCATAACTCTGTTACTTATTATCCGAATTTCAATCGGCTTGATGGCCACACAAGAGTTCTTATCATTTCTCTAATTGATACCATCTTCCTACAACTAATAATAGCAAAGTTTAACCCTCCGTCGGGTGCACCTGATCTGCCAGGCACAGCAGTTACATTTTTCTTTTCCCCTCTTCCCCCTCACAGCATCAGAACCCCTCCTGCTCAGTACCTTCCCAACTTTTTACGGGGAACCGAACCTATGTGGTCAGTTTTCCCACCACTTCTTTGGAGAGGCGCAAAAGAGCCTTTTGATCTATCAGGCTCAGGGCGCACGATGTCGTTATGGTTCAAAGGTCAGCAGTCCCTCATTAATTCCTCTAAAATAGCGTAATGTTCTCATTTTATGAATGCATAGTTTCATTAAATACATTACTGTGAAGGTGAAGAATTTTTGTTTTTTCCTCTAGGTTACTTAGAACCGATTTTATGGGCATTTTTCAAAAAGTGTGCTTCTCAGGCACAGTGCGCCTGAACGCGTGACAAAATGTGCGCTCGATGCAGAAGTATAATATTACTTCTTATTTTTAAGTTACTAAACGTATTTGTTGCATAAAATTTCATTTATTTCATTAGTATGCATCCCTATTCGGCTTAGTACAGTGTATTTAAATTTATTAAGATGTAATTTGCCAAGAAACATCATTTTCATATCTGTGCCTGCCAGGCACAGTGCGCCCGATCTAAGCTGAAAATTGGTGCGCCCGAGGGTTAACTGTGAATAACCTTGACTGTTATTACTCATTATGTATTTGTGATTGTTCTTCATTGTAATTTCCAGGGTACATTAGGAAAATTTTTCAGTTCACCTTTAATTGATTTGCGGTAATTCAGCATGCAGGCAACATCGTTCAAATGTAAAATTTTAAAACCGATTGTCGCAACCTCTTCATCAGAAATCATATTTTTTCGATGTGATAACGAATATCTCGTTCTGTCAACATGTCAGACTAAAAATCAATATTATAATTCGTTACGATGGAATTACGATGAAAGTGTTCAATAATTTCGTAATACGTGCAAAAATTGTTGTATAAAAATGTGGCATGTAACGAATTTATAATTTTTGTTGGGTTATCTTATAGCAAAAATTGTTGCAAAATTAGAAGAAACCACTATGGTTGTGGTTTCTCAGCCAGCAAAAGAATAAATGATAAAAGAATCAGATGGTGTGATTCTCAGGGTAAATTTCATCCTGTAGTAGGTGGTGGGTGCGCACCCAGTTTCCGGATCCGGTTTCACATCTGCCTGAGCTTTTCCGTGGTTTTTCCACCCTATTGCTGAAAAGTTGTATTTTCGAGTAGCTGCTGGTAAATATAGAAAATTTCGCAATGCTGACGTCGGATATTGCAGCCCAAACAAGAAACTTTACATGCGAATCAAAAAATGTAGACATGAAATTGTTCATGGAATTACGCCAATAAAGCGCAAACCAGCTGAAATTTAGCAATTTGCGTGCATATAGAAATAGCGCACGTATATCTACAGAGTTACTCAGAACATTGACATGATACCGTAATTATTATTTGCTTTGTTAAAAAATGCTTTCTTGAGCAGATTTTGGGATTCCACAGAAATATTTATTCAGGTTTTTGCTGTGGTTAATTTCATGACAGAAAAAGTGTTAACATATAGTATTGAATACTGTATATAAACAAATTACACCCAATTATACTGTATTATTAGTCAGCTATTTATTTATTGATATATTTTTTAAAAGCATGTAAGCTATTGCCAGTTAGAAAATTACATTAACAATAACGCTGTGATTATTATTATAAAAAGTCTATGTACATGTGAGATTGTTCAGCCGATGCCAAATTTCATGTAAGTAGATAGACAGCAGTGGGCAGTATACTGTAGTTAGTACCAAAATTCATTTCCAAATATAGGTTGTTGCAAATACATGTTGTTTTTTACTCAGTGAAATATAAAACGGTTATTTGCCAATAAACCTAGAAATTTTTCATCATTTATACCCCATACACTTGCGAACAATGAGACTTGTTTTACTGTGGGCGTGGCGGCGTACAATGCAGGGAAGTTGCTATTAATTCCCTATGATTGTCGGTTCTGTACTCAGAACGCTACTAAGCCTTATAATTGCGACTTTACTTAATGTTCTTTTGCCGGTTCGTTGAGGTTCTTATAAAACAATGTAATTCAATCCTTCATACATTTTCAATTCATTTTTGCATTCCGAATTTAGTTGCAAAGTTAAAACACCAATGACCTTAGAAAAGGTGACCAGACGTCCCGATTTAGGCGGGACAGTCCCGCTTTTAGGCTTCATGTCCCGGTGTCCCACGCGGCTGCCCATATGTCCCGCTTTTGCTAGGAATGAGATATGACGTCATTTTTTTAAACTCTCTGTCATCAAGCTGTGTGGTGACGGAGAGTTTAGGCGATGGTTTAGGCCTGCCTTCATGGTCATTCGAAAACAAACTTTGCTAGCTTTGCCGATAGGGGCATATTTTAAATTTAGGAAATGTTGCCAACCGTATTCTGAAAATTTTATTGAAAAAAAGTTGAAATCGGCCAACAAACACTGCTGATATAGCCAGGTTATTTTTGGTTCTGCCCCTTGAAATATTCCCTGCATGATCACCGTTTCACTTCATTGGCTTTCAGAGGTTGGTAATGCAGGAAATAATTTAAGGGGCAGCACCGAAATCAGCACGGCCATATCTGCTCTGTTTGCTAGCCGATTTCAAATCTGGTTTTGTCAAAATGCTCAGAATATGGTTGGCAACATTTCCTAAATTGAAACTGTACCTCTATCAGCAAAACTAACAAAATTTATTTTAGAATGGCCTTGAAAGCGGTCATCAGGTCATAGATATCCCCAATGTGTAGACCAACTTTGTTGAATTTTCGTAAGGCACCTAGAATCATCACTGTCAAAGTTATTTCCAAACAGGCAATACTTTTTTTTACACCCTGTATATCTCACACGCATGCGTCCCGCCTTGGCTTACAGAAAATCTGGTCACCTTACCTTCGAGGAAAGATCTACGAGCGATTCCAATACGTTACAGTATTTATTCAGTATTCTCGATCGTTTCGACAATTGTTTTAAAGTAATGTATATCCATACATTCCGACTTGCCTCTTGACCATGTATTTATACATAGTACACTATGATTTAGCGATGTTTATTAACTAAGCGGTTTCTAAATATGAGGAGAACAATTGTTTATAATAAACAATGTGCTACGTGTTAGAGTTATGAGGAAGAGATGATGTCCATATGGTGCTGACAATTTTCACTGCCATGCTGCACATGCCGCGCGATTTTAACTGCTGCTATTATTGTCGGATTAAACGTACCTATGTTACATTGTTACGCACCATTTATATTACTTGCATGAAATCTTCTAACTTGCAAAACTAATTAACGCTTTTAATCACTCGGTATACGGATATTTCTTGCGATAGTGCGATGCTATCCACACAATGATGTCCCAATACGCATTAAAGTAAATTAATAAGAGATCGAGATAAACCAGATAAACCAGGAAGTAACGTGGCCAAATTTAATGACGTTTCATCTCATGTGACGTACGTGTAGCACTGATGTCCTACTTGTTCTCTCTAGTGACATCAGTGACTCCGTTACTTGAGATGAAACGTCATTAAAGCCACGTTACGTACTTTATCCCTATTGATTGTAGCGCGTATCTTAAAATAAAGCTTGTAGAAATTTCTCAATTAGAGATTCTGAAACCTGAAATCGGAATCATTTTGAAGGTTATTTAATGTATTTACTAGTAGTAATGACACGTCTAATCCTGCTTGCTTTGAAAATGTCAGTAGTAGGCTAACAATTTCATTATTCCGAATTCTCCCAATTGGTGCACGGAAAAGTGACAGTTTGGAAGTCTGCCTATCTAATTCACCGCTTGATAAGTAAAATATATCTCTCCACAAATTGGTAAATTAATATAAACGCACTATAAAAACTAGTATTTCCTCATTTTACATTACAAATTTTTATTTTTTAGGTTTGCATACATGATGTCGCAGTCTTGTTTTTTTATTTGATTTTTATATGTATAAAGCATATATCAAAATCAAGTGTGACTTGTATGTGCGGCATGAATTTCTAAACGTATATGGCCAGAAATGTTGTAAGACTTCTGAATAGTAGACCATCGATCGAGCAATCAATATAGCCCCTCCGATATTGATTTCCTTCATATCCACCAAGGTGAGGAAAGGAAACCAGAGACCAGACTTTTACTCACTGTCGAAGTTTTCGCCATCATTATCCATTGTGAAATTTGAGTGAGACAATACATTTCCAATTTAATCTTTCAAAGCTTCATTGATGCCTTATTGCTTCCTACCAAACTTTAACCCATTAGTCTCCAACTAATGGGTTAAGTTCATTGATTTTGGCTTCTTAAAGTTGGAATACTTTATGTCACGCAAAACGGAAAATAATTTGTAGCAAATACAATTAGAAAAACAACAATGTTTTTTCGGATTATATTTTTGTTGGCAAAAACTGCATCCGGAAGTCATGGCAGACAGCTTTTGATTTCGTCTGACTGCCCGCTGCTTTATTTAGAGTTGCAAATCTATTTGGTTTCGCCTAGTCTCGGGTAGTTAGTCTACAAGAAGTTGAAGGTTGCGGCCAGAATGTAATCTGAACGTATAGATTTCATTGACTAAGTAAAGTTAGTTACCTAAATCAGTAATCATTATTGAGTATAAGCAAAGAAATAAGCTGAAGTAACTTATGTGGGAAATATGTTTCTTTGCATCGTACAAAATGAAAACGTTCCATTCCGTTTTTCTTGATTCGTGCGGCGAGTGGTGTGTTGTGTGTCTACTGACTACAGAAGAGATCGGGCTATACTTCCCCGTCTTCAAGACACTAGTTGCCATAAATATGATAAAAAATTAACTAGGTACGCCAAGCTAACTAGAGGAGTTTGGTTTTTAATTATGCATTTAACCGGCATTTTCTGAATTCCATTCATTACGGACCAATGAGAGCCTACCTTAAAAATCGGGCCAAACCATGCGATATCTGAAATACCATCCTGAATGTCGTTATTATAATTGCTTTCTTATATCTTGAGCTGTTTAATTATGAAAAAAGTAAGTCTTTAAAGTATATTTTTTTTCAAATTCTTCAAACTTCTTCGGTTAAATGCATCATGAAAACCAAAGTGTTCTAGTTAGATTTTCCTATACAGTTAATTTTTACCGTATTTATGGCCTCCAGAGTCTTTAAAAAGGTGAACTGACATTGATTTCAAGCCCCGCTTGAATTTTACACCATATGTAATGTTCATATAAAATAAATACGACATCTCTTTTAAATTTGTTCACGAAGTTATTTAGGCTTGAAGTGTGCTTGTTTTTTGGACTGTGGAGCGAGGCTATAGAGAGGGGCCTCCTATATGAATGGAAAGTCTGTTGCACCAATTGTGGCAATCCTGAAACCACATGTGTAGCTGTTTCCTTGCAAAATTTTCATGCCGGTTTTATTAATATGTCCACTTCACAGGCGTGGGGATCCTTTCTACTCTTTCCCAAAATATTTCTTATTGTGATTCAAAAATAAAAAAGGCTGAATGGGTCAAAACTTCCTCGACGAGGATGAAAATGAAGCAGTGGGCGCCACCATTTTGAAAACGCGCTTTTGCCATATGCTGGTGCAATCGGCTTGCCATACTCTTATTCCCAGATGTAAAAATTGACAAGATGGTCTCGTTTGGTCCCCGATTTCGAGCAACTTTTACAATTATTATAAAAATATCGAATGATCATTCAGTAGAAAAATCCCAAAAAATTAGGTGATGCTTAGAGACGGAATTTAGTGTGAGTGTACGTACCGTAAATCCTCTATTAAACGCCTATGCGGCTATTTGAATTTACAGAACATTGTCCATGTGTTTGCTATGAGAGCGGCGTTTATTTTGAGATAGGCGCTTATTAGAGGATTTACGGTATATCTTAACTAATGTTGAGAATCACCATCCGCCAGGATGGAACGTTTTCAATGCACATTCCATGCATGGCCTTAATGTGCGTATGTAGACAATTATATAAATGCCATCTGAATAAAGCTAGCACAAAAGAATATCGTATTGAAGTATACACAATTTTCGTAAATGTTTGTCAGTGTTCTTAACTGCAAGATTTTTTCTGCAACGACTATATTTTGTGCTGTCATTTCGCTGAAAGGAAACTACGTATCATGCACAAAAATAATGAGAATTTTGCAGGCTTCTTACGTAAAGGAGCGTTTTCTTATAGACTGGTGCTAGCATTTTTATAGCTTCATATGGTAGATGAGTAAAATGATTTGTGAATTGAGGTGGAAGAGGTGGGTACGGCTGAAGGCTTCACCAAAATGTTTCATATTTTACGCTACAAAATTGTCACGCATGGCTTCCGCAACTGGTTCTGTTTTTAAGCGCCCTGTTTCCATGCTCATCATTTGACGCAAATCTCTTTTCCCTGATACGTCAAATTTACTCCAGTAAAAGAAATGCTGTGTAAGGTGATCCAGATCGATTGTATTTCATAAGAATGAAACTTAGATTTATGTAAATTACGGCAAAACAATTGCTGAAGTTATAAATTGCACAACATGTTCAATAACTCTGTATAATAATGATATTTAAATGAAATTACGGTTATTCTTATCCCCTATACATTATGCAAGTTTTCAACTTGGCGAACGGACGACATATTAAAGTCTATACACTTATTTTTGAAAGGTATGTATTCATTCATTTACAAGAAAAACTGACTGAAAGCATGTATCGAATAAAATACCACTTTATACGTATGAGAAACTACATGCGTTTGATTTTTATGACAGTTACACAGAACTGTTATTTGTATTACGAATTTTGTCATGTATTAAAGCTGAACTGTCACACATTTCGTAGATATCTTGAATTTTGCCACAATAATAGAATCGGTGCTAGGAAAAACATTGGCATGATCTAAACTCAGAATTACAAGCATTGCAAAGACGTATGTTGGGCTTATGCATTGAATTTTTTAAACTAATCGGATCACATCATGCATTGGGGTTGATATGTGTGCAGTTTCTAATTTTTTATGTGCTTGCGTTGGGTGAAAACAACAACAACCGTTAGCTAGCAATTGGCGTTCTACAACTCAGTATAATTTTCTACACCTCAAAACTCCCAGTGAATTTCCTATAATATTTTCAGTTAGTGGTGTAAATTTAAAGATACATTCAAAAAGAGTCACACATCAGCTTTAATACGATTCTGATGTTAACAGTGTGTGAAATAATTTTAAGAACATTTTAAGTTATATTGAGTAGGTTACTTTACATGTTCTGGGTTTGTCATGGAAATGAGCAGACTATATCTCACACATTTCTATCCGTTGACGGCTTATCTGCAAAACTTTTTACTTGTCAAGATTTTTATTGCAGACGCTTCCCATCAAATTCTTTATTTGCATACTCAGCGATAAGTCACACTGCAAATACGCTTGGTAATTGGCCGTTGTCTGGAGATCTTATATCTTCTGGGTTCTGTTTAGGAACAAACACTGGAAAAGGATCTCGTTATGATTGGATTTTCCTAGTCCGGGCATTGCTAGTAGATCTTGTATGATGTATAATGCAGATTGCAAGCTAGTAATTAATGATTGAATAAGCTGTAGTCATTTGGTTGCAAACTTATAATTTATATCACATAATGCAATTGGCCGCTATATACGAAAAATGCGTGCAATGAGAAGTTATCCAAAACAGCTGGCTTATGCTGCATATCGCCGCAGGAAAAGAAAACCTTCTAAAACCTTTACGAATTACCATTTTTAGATTGTAATAGAATAATACAAATGTATACTCAGTGAATGAATACTAGATCAATGGAATTCTTGTTGACGTTATTAAATGTTTCGTATACAATACACCATAAAGCAAGCCATAAAGAGATTTAAAAATCTGTTCGAGGTGCTCTTTAGGGTATTTTGATAAGTTCTCGTTATGCAATTCAATGTACAATTCCAACCCTTATATTGCAAGAAATTTCTTTTATAGTAGGGAGATAAAGTGGCGTTTACGTGGCTAAGTCAACTTAAGAATACTAATATCCACACCCCTTGTGCCCCTTGTGGCAATATCAATGGTAACTGGCTAAATTTAATGACGTTTTATCCCGAAGTGACTGTCACTGGAGAGAACAAGTAGGACATAAGTGCGTCATCCATTTTAGTCACGACGTTTACGTTTGTAAGTCCCTACATAAGTTTCATTTCTCAATTATAATTTCGACAATCACCATCTAGTGGTTCTCATCCGGTCTCATAACAAGGCGCTGATCGATATTTATCTCGACAACAAAGGATTATGGAGTCAAGGTTAACTTATCCATTTCCTGTTATAATGTCATGAATAACCATAGCGACGGAATAGCGCTAATAGAATATGAAGTGAATCACATTAACAGATAAGCGGCATTATTGTAACTTGTAAGTGTGACATTTCTGTTAACAATAATATCAATACAATACATCTTGGTGGGAATATTGATTACCTATACAGACCGCTGATTGTCTTCATTTTCGCTATGATCTCAGGAGAAGTATTAACAATGGAAGGATTTTCGGGTATTACTCAATCAGTGAGGTCGCAAAATATAGTCTTTATAGGGAAAATTGGCGTCATATTGCACAGGAAAGTTTGGGAATTATGTTCTACAAAACCGTGAACTTATCATAAAGCTAACTTAGAATGTGTTGGAAAGCCAGATATTTTGGACTTCATGTTATATTTTTATTATTTGGGTAGGCCTAATGATATCAACATGAAAACCTCCAATTTGCACATCAGTTCTAAGTTGACGATGGAAAAATGACGTGTTCAATCGCAAGCAACTACGTAATAATTTCGGTTGCAACCGCAACCTTGCAGTACTGAACACTAGCTCGTTTTAAAGTATTCAAATCAATAATTTTTTTAATCCTATTTTAATTGTTAGAAGTCCCTATATACAAAATAAACTATCTCATAATATTCTGAAATCCGTTAGTTATTTCCAGATATATCTCGGAATCTGATTTTCTTTTTAGTCCAAACTTTTCCAACATATCTGAGAATACCTGGGATCATTTGGCTACATTTTCCAAAGTTTTCATTTCTAAATGAGATAACTACAGCTGAAGTTGGTATGTATGCATATACCTATATACTCGTATTGCATTCAACCCCAGTCCTACCCGCTCAGGTACATTTAAAATTACACTGAAGAACAATCACAAAAAAATTAATTGAAAATTTAAAAATAATATTACTTAATGTTAAGGTAATACCGCTCACGCCTTCCTATTTTCCTGTACATACATTCAACTTGGGGCCTTAGAATGCCAAATATTCCTAAGCTAAGTAGTGTAGACCGCCCGTTTCTGTAGCCCTCTTTCAACTGCACCTGAGACCAATTAATCATGGCTGCTCGCATAGATGGTAAGTTTCACACCTGCTTGCATTTGGTCACCTTCAATACACCATAAAAGAAGCGAGTGCCATAATCCACTCATAACTCCTGAGCCTATGCTTTAAAATATCTTAGGCAATATAATATTTTAAATTTCCAATGGGTTGTATTTATTTTTTGGTGATTGTTCTTCAGTGTAATTTTCCGGATACCTTAGGAAACCCTGCCAGTTCAACTTTAATGTACATATCTATGCCTGTTACAAGAGAAAGTAATCGGAGTACTTCCATAGTTCCAGATGTTTCGTATATTTCTTGAGCGGCGAGACGTCTGCTGAAATAATGGTGTAAAATATTTGTAAAAAATGTGAATAATGCAAGAAAGCTATTTGCAAGATTTTTTAATTAGTATAATTGGGTAGACCACTCTTGGTAGACCGCAATATTGCTAATGGAATTATTTAAATTCATGCAATTATATTTCATTATGAATATGAAAGCTTTATCAACAAAATATTTACTGAAATGCTCAGCCAGCTTGGTCACATGCATCTTACTGGAACTATAGAATTTCCATACTATACAAATATTATTTTTTTATGTAAACGTGAATTTTGTTAACAAAGTGCTATAAAATCTCATAATGCAGATTTTTGTTTCTAGCATAAGTTTACATGCTGTTTTTAATATCATTACATGCAATCTAAACCCTAAGAATATTACACTGGTCAACAAAAAAAAGCTTTTTTCGTGCATCCAAAACAAATTGAGGTGATTTATACAAGTATGTATGTAAAATGATACGCTGATTCCGAAAATGATTATATTTTTTTTCCCTATCAAGTCTATACGTAGATGAAAAGATATATTGAGATCTTTATTTTACATAAAATGTACAGGATTGTAATCCGTAAAGTAAGGTTTTGTATTTTTAGAAATACAAAAACCTTCATATTCAAAATGTTTACATCAATTTGTAGCCAAAACATCTACCTATTTTTCTACATAATTTCATTCTGGTCGATGCATTTTTGTAGGCGATGTGACAGTTTTTGTATGACCAGTTTGCCTGGTTTTACATGGACATACGAAAACTGTTACTGTGCCTACAAAAATGAATCGAATGAAATACAATTATGTAGAAAAATAGATAGATGTTCCAGCTCTGAATTGATGGAAACATTTTTGAAAATGAATGTTTTTTGTATTAAAAAATTATGAGGCATAATTTACAGTATACCCTCGTACTATGGCATAATTCCAAAGATTTTAGAATTATATCTTTTATATTATTAATGCCCTACCTACTATCATAAAATAACTTGTTCCTTTGAAAATGCACTTTAGAGGTTCTCTCTTCTGCTTCCTTTTGTACCTTTTGTACCGCTTCTCAATATTGAGGATGTCCTAGTGGAATATCTCTCCTTGCTCATTGCTAACTGTTCCCATATTCAATGGGGAAATACTAAAATGGATTTCACCAAAGGATCATATTTTTATATCAAACTGTCTTGGAACAAATGCACTTCTAGCTGGTCATTTTTGTACCTTGTGATGTTTTACATTTTTACCTACATGTAACATAAATTTTGTGCAACCTCCTAGCATGCCAAGGAATAATGCAGTAACCTTTAAATCGCTTTATTTTTAATAATGAAATTTTATTGTGTGATTTGAACTAATTTTGCTTATATATCCTATTCAATGGTATATGCGTAAGCTTATGTACCGAAATAACATCATAACAAAAAAGTGTGACGTGATATAAAGTTTTAGACCCCAAATTCGTTTTCTATGTTTCAAAACACTTGAATCGCGTTGACCAGTGTTATCATAGTTTTATTCAGGTCATACAACGCAGGTGGTATCTTATTTAGCGTAAATTTTTCACGTACTCTATTACCTAAATTACTCTTGAACATAAAAATGGCTAGTAATTTCATGAGATGTTCGACTTGCGTGCGTGGAATACTTGATTGTACTGAAAAAATTGAAGGAATCATTTTGCGCTGTGCTTATGTTCTTATGTCACGACCAACATACCTGGAAAATAATCTACTATGAGATGGATGTTCTATAATATAGTTGTTAATGCTCGCATTGGAATAACTAGTTTGCTGATACGAAAAATGATAACGTTCATTTTGTATTACTGAAAAAATTATATGGACGGATAACTGGCCTGCTTAGATTGAAATGAAATGTTTTTTTAATATACATTTCGTTATTTTAAATATATTCCCGTGGTGGCGTAGAGGTACAATAAATACATGTAGTGTAATGCATTACAACTGAAAATACAAGTAGTTCAGTTCATATTTGTGTGCAGAACTCATTTATTATTGGAAGAAATTGAAAATTTAGCTTAGTTGTACCTGTGATAGGAAGTAATAAATTATGAACACAGCATTTGTGCTCTGAAATATTTAGTAGTACTGAAAATAAAATAAAAACATTGTGCTTCCATTTTGTCTCTTGTGCCCTACGGGTAGGCGAATTGCTAGGAGGCCAATCTGCTCTTGTTTCTGGACTACTACGCAATCTCCAAATTGCCACAGGGAATAATTACTGAAACGTTTAATTCGCATTACCATCCATATTAAATATTTACTTTTGTTAGACGGCTTCTTGGATAAAAGGAAAATCATAAATGCGCTGCAGTAAAGCTTCTTAAGTTTTCAATTGTAAGCAATCCAAGTTAAATTTTCCGTTTCAAAACTTTAATGTTTTACGGCCAATTTATTTTCTCGCCACGTTTCCATTGAAAAAGGCAATCTCCATAAAAAATTGGTAGATGAGCATAAAAAAACACATTCAGTAAAATGGATCATTTATTTAGAGCTGTACTGTAAAGTATTACTCTCAATAGCAAGCTATAGCTTACGCGTGTAAAAAAGAATTGAATGTATGGGAATGCCTGTACGGGAAATCATCTAAGGCGCATTGTGAAAAGTGAAAAACTATTCTACAAGACGTACTACATCTTCAGGCGCAAATATAATGATCTTTGAGAATCCACATCTCGTACAGCAACTTGAGTTTTTATTCGGGATACAGTATTCATACGCATTGCTCCGTCCGGAAACGTTTATAAAAATGATCTGCACCATTTCATCTTCACTATGTTCGTGGATATCAATTCACAGAGAAAATATTTCTATCTAAAATTACTAGTGCCATGCGGTATGCCTCCAGCGAGGACGACGACAATATAATTTTGAATAATACATTTATATAAATGAACTGTGTTTCTATTCGGTGAGAGAGAGCTGATGGATCCACATGCGGTAGAAAATTTCTTACATCTTGTGACACTCGGTGTATGGAGCAAAAGTTATTTTCACAGTAATAATACATTTCTTTGTGAAACCTAGTTTTCCACAAGTCATATATAGCAGCTTATTTTTTCGTCGTCTTATTGAAACATGTCGTATATCCTCGCCTCTTCCGATAACTTGCAACGTCATTTATTTAAGTTGACAAGCTTCATGATGACAATGGAACTAACATTCTACCCACAAGGATATATGATTGAAACAAACTTAATTTCACAAGTGAATTGGTCATTGTCAAAAAGGTCAGGACACGCTTTACAAGTCAATCTACTGACGCTAAAAATTATTTTTCGTCCCACAAAACATCAAAACGTTAAATAATCGTAGTATGTTACTATACACTACCACCGGCCACCTTCCCTTGTCCCGTTGCAATAAACAATATCTATACCTTATCCGCAGAAAATAAAAAAATAAAGAAAGATTAAGCTAGTTAGCAAAAAAATACGATAAAATGACGATAACATGCGGTCATATTTTAGCTGTGAAACGATTCATGATTCAATCTGTAATTTAGGTAGCCCATGCCGAACTATTGGACAATTTTTAAAATCTCTATGTGTAAGAACGTACAGTAGAACGTCGTTTATCCGCACTAATTGGGACCAAGGGTTGTGCGGAAAACGATTTTTGCGAATAATTGAACACGCGTTTATTTAATGCAGAAAAAAATGTGCAGTACACCCAGTATTTCTTTTAGACCCTTCTTCACTATCTAACTTCGATGCACAGCTCAAAATTTCTTCTTTTCAGGCTTTGATATCAAAAACAGTCCTCTTTCCGATCTTATAACATCGTCTTTATCGAGTCTATTGATATTTTACCTTTTTTCTCGATTGATTAAACATTCCGATTTCATTTAACTTGATCACTACTCGTTCAGGTCATGGTTAATACTGTACAAAACCGCATTTTTACTGTGCAAAAGGTGTGTTTCAGGAGTGCGGATAATTGACGTTGCGGATAATTGACGTGCGGATAAACGACGTTCTACTGTATATATACCATATATGTTCATGCAGTATGGTTAACGTTATGTAATGCTTTCACGCATTTATCTAAAAGGACTAAACGTGCTGCGAAACTCGAGATGAAGAGGTGTGCAGTATAAGTTCACAGTATACATAGAGTAAATGAATAACATGTAGATTGCAGATGACGTTAAAATGAATTGTAGCACTGCTGAGATGCGGTTCATTGCAATCTTTAAATTAGTTCGGAGCTCAATTTAGCCTGTTGGGAGAGTGAATTTTTAGCCCTCTTTGATTCTTGAAGTTTAATTTTAACTGTGCTCTTGCGGATGTTGGGATGCAAATATGTTTATTACCGGGATAAGAATTAACATGAGTATTTACGTCAGGCATGCAGTGTTATGCAGTTTAACAAGTATTTTACTGAAATCTACTTAATAAAGAGTCAGTCTTAACAAATGAAATTCAATCTGGAGGAATACTTCTGTCGAAATGGCGTATAATTTATTGCCTGAGCCCTTTATATATTTTATTGTGTAGCTACAGACAACTTATATTTTGGTCCATGAAATCTCTATACAAGCTAAGAAAAGTACAAATGACAGAAAGGAACACCTTTAAGGTGTTTGCAAATAGTAGAATTAAATACCATAACCACCTAAAAAGGCGCTCGCAAGTTGTATAGCAAGTTACACCCGTTTTGGCAATAGTTTTTAAATTGCATATGTGATGCTCGATTACATTGTTTAAGTATTTATTCTTAGAGTTGTGAATCGCTCGAAATGTGTGCCAGACAGGTTTCTATAGCTATAACTTATTCTTCTTTGTTTACAGTGACTAACAGGATGAGGGCCAACAGAGATACTTCGTCCAACCAAAGTGCGTTTTGCAGACCATTGAGAACACCAGATTCAGCTGTAGTACAATGCACAGTGATAACAACTGCAAACTGTTGTGTAATTCAAGCGCATTCGAATTGAACGTTCATGTGGTTAAAATCAGAGTTTACCACTTGCACCATTCTGAAATCCTATAAATGATCGGTGGTAGTCATGGCCGTCATTAACTCTTGCTGCTGCGGGAATTCCCTTCGGAAAGGAAGCTTCTCCTGCGCAATATATACTCTTGTGAGTTGCTAAATATAAATCTAATCGAACATGTGTTTGTTTTGCATGCGTGAATCTAATTATTTCGCAAACATAACTTCCGCCTCTGTACAATTGTAACTGCCCGGTATTGCGGCATTGCCATGAAATGTCGGACCAAACGACATAAAGAATTCTCAGAAGAGCACATATTAGAATTTATCTTTAAAACCTTATTTGGACTCTACCATTAGCTGTATGGATTTCACTTTATTGCTTGGCGTTCAAGTAGGTACTTTCAGTATACTCGTTTGAACGCCATCAATGAGATCGTCGCAAAATTATGATAGGACATAAACATTCTTTAGTGGGCATAAAGCTTTAAGATATACCTGACTTCTTCTCATCAAATTTAGAAATTCAGAGGCCTTTCACCTTTGTGACATTATTGTTTCAGATTTATTACGCCTTTCTGGTTTTTGGAGGTGCTTTTGGAATAGAACATTGGGATCCAAATTGGGACAATAGCACGGATAGCCTGGCTGTAACATTCGGCCAGATTTCTGGCGAAGGTACCTTTTTATATATAGACCATACAGTATCTTATTGAATGCTCGTGAATGTATACGTAGAGCAACAATGGACATGAAGTGTCGTAACTTTGTGATCCGCTTAAGCGTACAATGTGACCCATGAAGTAACTCGTGTACACACCGCTTACCCGAAAATGAGATTCAGTAATGACTTCAGTAAATCGAGATTGCCTACAAGATTACAGGCAACATGTCGATATTTAGACTATTTCTTGGAAGCAGAGAAAGAAAGTTTCCCTAAGCTTATTCCAGACGCTTCAATGGACCAAGTGTAAATCCAATTTGCAGCTGTTTTATGTACTAATTTCTTTGAAACCGCTTACAGAAACTTATCCTGTGAGACTTACAGTAATTGTGTTTTCCGGTCTGAATGTGTTGGCGTCAATAATTCTGCTCATCGGCCTATGCGTAGTAAGTATCTTCCCCAATAGTAGTGACATGGCTGTATAATTCAAATATTGAATAAGCAGAAAGTGAATTAATTTTGTATTTAAATCTTGCAGAACAATCGTGTGTTGTTATTGCCATGGATAGTTGCACTTTCAGTAACAACAGTGGGAGACTGCATGTTCACAATTTATCTTCTTGGCACTGCAGTAAATGAAAATTCTTTTTTTCAATTCGTAAAAAAACACCGCTGTATAGTAATGCTTAATGATTTTCATCATAGAAAACATTCAACCCGTTGTTTGCCATCATCTTCACAATAGATTTCTTCATTTGCCTCCTCAATGTACGTATGCTGCAGGGAAAACTTCAATTACATTTTTATGTATTTAATATGGGAATTCGTTTTCAATTGCCAATTCAGAGACGCGTTAATGATGAAAAAGTATTTGTTGCGGCGAATGCGAAAATTATAGGAAAGTTTTAGTATAGTGAAAAACAAGCAAACGATCCATAGAAGTCAAATTATAAAAGAAAATTAAAGGGGACTGCCAACCAGTTATCAAATTGTTTATAATAGAAATTACGTAAGGTAGCTAGCTCTCAATTGCATTATATTGGCCGTAATCGGCAATTCGTACCTGTCTGCACGGATCGCTATAGATATCTTGAGCTGTGGCCAGAAAAATTGATCTGCAATCCATGTGGGCCTCAGAGATGTAAACAGGTTTGTTGATCGGCAAATCAAATGTCTGAGGAGTGACGTCACTTCCTCTGGTTGCCGTGTCAGGGACAAATTTATCGCCTGGCTCACCTCAGACAAAAGATGTCGGCCCCCATGCCATCACAACTGCATGACGGTTAATCCGCCAATTTGAATTACTGAATACAGAAATTTGTGGTCGGCAAACCGGATAAATTAGGTGCCAGACATGCTCTGAGAAGGGATCAGAGATGACGCCACACACTCAGACGACCCAGACAGGCAGTATGAATTGCCGATTACAGCCATTGTCCCTTTACATTAC